>JACCGJ010016500.1:0-15891 GCA_013407085.1 Atriophallophorus winterbourni | reverse complement strand
GCATGTGGTTCCAGTTGAGTGCACTAAACCGTTTCTGTACTGTGATAACAATGCCCACCACTACTGTTTAAAACGGTCCGTTTTACAACATGAATATAGAACATTGTACCGGTTGTTATTTTGGTCGCGCAATCAAACCAAACGGAGACTTTTTACGATTTATGTTTACCAACTATAACGCTGCTTCTACTCAACATCCAATTCATTCAATATTTCGAAAAATCCTAAGTCGGGAACGCTAGTTGTGAAATTACCGCACACTGTAGCTTAGCAACATAGCATATATTCAACCCATGCATGAACCATCAGTGATTGTCCAAAACTGGGTCACATTTCCAGACAGCGAGCACGTGCAAAGCAGCCATGTCAAGCATATTGGATATCGATAGAAAATTCAACCCAAATAGAATTGAAATTTAGCGCAAAAATCAACCCAGATGTATTTCAAAGAATTACAAGAGCTAATACAACAACAATTTATAATCCAAAACGGTCAAAAATGGCTCAAGAGTAGATGAAATTGCTTTTCTAACTTAAACTACTTCGAGCTAAAACTCAAGCTTTGTTGATTCGTTCCTCCAATAATTTCAGTTCTTCCTTCATCGCAGCCGGTAAATCTTCAGGTAATTGTTGGTCAAAGTATTGCTTCAGCTCTTGAATTTCCTTTTGCCAGAAATCCTTTGGCATGCTCAGGAGTGCTTTAAGATCAGGCTTAGGGTTCAGACCATCCATCTTTAGATCTTCGGGGCGTGGAACACGACCTGCAATTCCATCAACAGCCGGAATTTCTTCGTCACAGCGATGTAAGATCCAATCCAAAACACGAAGGTTCTCTCCGAAACCAGGCCACATGAATTTTCCACCAGCGTCCTTTCGGAACCAATTAACATGGAAAATCTTGGGTAGTTTGAGTCCTTGTTTCTTTTCAAAACTGCAATATTCATGAAAACCAATGAAACACCAGTGAAATGTAAATTCCCGAATGTGTATGAATAATTGCTCACCTCAACCAGTGTTCCATGTACTTTCCAAAGTTGTAACCAAAGAATGGTCTCATCGCAAATGGATCATGCATAACAACCTTCGCTTTGTGTTCTGCAGCTGCAGTCGCTTCAGAACGCATACATGCACCCAGAAACACACCGTGACGCCAGCTGTATGATTGCATGACAAGAGGTACTCCTTCAGGACGCCTACCGCCGAAAATAATTGCATCAATTGGCACTCCTTCCGGTTTCTCCCAGTTCGGGTCGATGATTGGGCACTGGGATGCGGGGGTACAGAAACGCGAATTCGGATGGGCAGCAGGACGTCCACAGCCCTTAATAAGAAACAAAAGATGCGTAGCATCAAAAACATTTAACGAAAGCTCGTGTTTCTGCCGAACATGAACATGAATAAATCAGACCGTAATTCGTTTGATCGAGACAAATTATTCATCAAAGAATATGGAAACCCAGACAATAAAATTATAATTTATCGCTTAAATCAGGCATTACAAATGATAATTGTATGAATTTCGAAGTTTAGGTCGGAATCACGTGACGGGTTCGGTGGCTGTTGCCACTCAACTGTTATGTGTATCCGTGACCTGATTCTGATTCAGTGCTAATTCATTTTTTGCAAATTCAAGGATAAATCCTTATTTGAAACTTCAAATTTAGCTGCATGTGTAGGCTGAGCTAAGTCAAACGATGGTTGCAACGAAGCTTAAGCGACTGGGATATTATGCGATGAATAAATGATAGTATGGTAATTTTTAGTTGGTCAGGTTTAACGAACAGTATGAAAAACTGATAATGAACTTACTGGTTCCCATGGCTTATTGGTCCAGTCAGTGCACTTGACCTTGCTAAAGTCCACCGTATTTTCCAATCCTTCCCAGTAGAATCGACCGTCGCTCAATTCAGCAGTGTTTGTGAAAACAGTATTTTTCTGAATGGTCAGCATGGCATTCGGATTAGTGTCCATGGCGGTACCAGGGGCAACTCCGAAGAATCCAGCTTCAGGATTGATTGCTCTCAAAACACCATCTTTATCGAACTTCATCCAAGCGATATCGTCCCCAACACAGGTTACCTGGTAACCAGGCAATGTCGGTTTCAGCATTGCCAAATTGGTTTTGCCACAAGCGCTGGGGAATGCAGCAGCGATGTAACGTTGCTTTCCATTAGGTCCTTTCAATCCGAGAATCAGCATGTGTTCAGCAAGCCAGCCCTCGCGTTGAGCTAAGATTGATCCAAGGCGTAGAGCAAAGCACTTTTTCCCAAGCAACGAATTTCCGCCGTAGCCACTCCCGAAGCTGCAAATTTCATTCCTGTCTGGTATGTGTGATATCAATGTCAGCTCAGGATTGCAAGGCCAGTTGTTTATCACAGGACCTGAACAAATGCAAGCATGAAAGGGATTAATATGCGACTACATGGATATAGAGTTGAGCAACACAAAATTGAGTCTTTTACTCACGAGATTCAGGCTTGGGCATTCCGACTGAATGCAGAGCCTTGATGAAATGCTTGTCGTCCTTCTCCAATAATTTGAGAACATCAGCTCCCATGCGTGTCATAGTGCGCATACTGACCACAACGTACAGCGAGTCGGTTATTTCGATCCCGATTTTAGAAATCGGCCCACCGAGTGGTCCCATACTGAAGGGAATCACGTACATTGTACGACCTGAAATAATAACCATCGCGTAAAGATAAAACATTTTGACAAGTAGGGGTTATGCACTAGGTACTTACCCTTCATGCATCCAGGGAAACGCACACTGAACGCCTTATCCAGGTCCGCTGGCGACATCCAAATCCCTAATTGGCCGGTTACACCTTCTTTGACAATTGGAACCGTCGAGCGTTTGTCCGGAGTGCTAATGACGGTTTTCGATTCAACACGAGCCACATCTTGAGGGTCAGTTCGTGCTAGCCAGCAATTTTCATAGGCAGTCAATTTCTTGAGCACACCTAGATTAAAAGGTCACCAAACTCGATATTGGAAATATGAAAAAGATCATGGGTTAAACATGATTGTGAAAGTACTGACCGCCTTTTTCTAGTTCATTCAAAAATTTGTGGTACTCATTGTCCGAACCGTCGCAAACGTAAATTTGGTCTGGTTGGCACAGAGTTGCTTTCTCCTCGACGTAGGCTTTGACGTTCGGTGGTAACTTAGCAATGGCAGATTGTAAATGTGCTCCGAGTGTCATGTTTTGCGCTGTGGGAATACAATGGAATTGCGAATGAAGACACAAGTCAGGCGTAACTAAATTGTGATACGGCAAATATTTTAACTTCAACCAGTTCTGGGCGATCATTAAAGTCCGAAGTATTATTGTACGAATGCATTTCAGAACTCGGAAAATCGTCAACGAAGATATGATCTGCAATCATTTGCTCAATTGTTGTTGGTTTAGAAACGTAACCGTATTTACCGTACTAGTGAAGTAAAATAAACTATAAAGACAAACGAAAAAACGGGAAGCACCCACTTACGAGCGTTACAGCAAATTGCGGAAATTCCGGGCCTTGGTGATTTGAATGCCTTACGATTGACTAACTTATTCAATGATCCAATCAGCAATCTGTGAAGTTATGCATGCAGATAGACAGCCAATCCTTGAGATGAAAGGCAGGTTTGTTGCAACACTGCTGCAAATTTGATTGGTTAGCGAAATACGTTGTCCATTAATTGGGTAATTGTAAGGTTTTGCTGCAAACTTGAAGTCAAGGCCACGTTGGGTGTCCGATCCACCATAAAGATGGGTGGGAACTCATGTTCACCCCAAGGTTAAGGTTTGTTGCCTGTGTGAAGGAGATTTCGGGGGGTAAAATCCAATTCACGTGTTTTCGAACATCAACTTCCTGGGGCTATTTCAAGAGTTTCGGCACTCCTTGATGTAATAACTCGTATTAATAATCTGAGATGATGCACGTATCAGTGTTATGGACGACCGTTTTGCAAACCAAACTACAGTTAAATCACCGTTTGCTACTCGATCTATGGCAACGTGTTACTCTGATGCGTTTCATGTTTAGTAATTTAGCAATTGCTTATACATACCAACGAAGATTTTAATCTAATGATTTTAATCTAATGCGACCCACCGGCGAGTCAATATTCAGGAACTAATGTTGAGAAAACCACGACAATAAACCTAGGATTTAACTCATTCGGGAAATCACACATGCAAGTGTAATGTTAGGAGATTTTATGCTATCAATACAACCGAGTTCTGACTTTCGTTGCCAGCGCTGCGGGAGAGATTGTTCCTCCCGAATCGGACTGTTTAGTCATTTCAAAAGCTGCAAAACTTGTGATGTACATCCATGGTCGACAGCGACCGAAGGAGGCCAACAACAACAAAATCGGTGTGATGCCATGATATGTGATTCGAAGCAAAACGTTTTGAATCTCAATATTTTTAAAATTTGTTTAATATAAAAGATTAACTGACTTGTTTGTGAAATAACTTATCTCTTCTTCAAGCCAAACGGGACCGGTTTTACTAGCTCAAACTAACGACCGCAGTCAGAAACCTGTTAAGAAATGGGGTCTTGACAGCAAAGTACATTGTCTTTGCTTAGTTTTGACCCATATTTCCATTTCGCTTAACAACGAAACAACCAAAATATCAACTTATTTATTGATTTTCCAAGTTCCATTCGAACTTCTTATCGCGTACAAAAGTTGGTTGTTACGAAAATTTGTCATTTCCCAAGCGAAGCTCAACATTCAAACTACAACAGCGACACATTAGCTGTAACTTAGAGTTAGACTACAGTATGCTTCATACAGAAAATCACGCTCTAAATCGTTCATTGCAGCCTAATGATTTTATTTGAACATGTAAACATTCTCAATCGTAAAGCCATTGTGATATTTTCTCGGTTAGAATATGTTTTCCATGAAACGCGTTGTCGGAATCAGTTATGTTATTACATCTAAACTCGACGACCATGTGACTGTTCCTAATAACTCCCAAAAGTGTGTATACTTTTACACCATGTCCCTCGACATCCCTCAGTTTTTAGCTGCTTGTTTTTCTGAGTTCAAATCCCTTAATTTTTAACATCGAAAATTCCAATTCTATATTAAAGTAATGTGTTGCTCACATCCACATCCCTCACACACCACAACCGGTTTCTGGCTGTTTTCCGTCGTCAAGTGGAGATAGTAAGATCAGGTTCAGTGAGCCTTGAAACAGTTGTAAAGTGGCAAACAAAGTTATACTTGTATGTCACTGTTACATAGGGTTCGTACAACGAACCACGATGTTCAAACACAGAATCACAAAGTGATTCTTGGTCAAACACTCAAGGCGCTTGTGGATAACCAAAAGTAATGTGTTGCTCACATCCCCATCCCTTACACACCACAACCGGTTTCATTACTTTGGTTATTCATAAGCGCCTTGAGTGCTTGAACATCGTGGTTCGTTGTACGAACCCTATGTAACAGTGGCATACAAGTATAACTTTGTTTAATTCTATATATTTAGCAGACTAAAAGTGGTCAATTGTTCACCGTGAAGTGAATTTGAGTCGCCATAAATTTAAACACCAAACGCATCTTCATAGATGGGTTTGGAGGTTGAGCTTACAATATATGACGAAAGATGCCTAGACTTACGTGTGTTTTCTAAATTAGTCTATGTCCAGGCGAAATTTAAAAAGACAACCCGTTATGAAGTTAACATTAGTTTATTTTTTATGTTTAGATTGCGAAGAGACTCTATACGTACACTTGAAATATTCTTTGATCTTTTCATACAAATGATTAATCATATGTTCAAGTTTCATCCTCCTCAATAAAACGGAAAGTACAAATTTGATATACTCTTTTATAGTATCGTTTTTGGGTGGTCGTGGTAACTTTTTGGCAGGGGATTTATCTAAAAAAGTTATGCATTATTTTGCATTAAATTAGACTCGGACATTTCCAAGTTGATACACGTTGTCACTCTCATTTGATGATCGAATTCTCCAGGGGAGAACATCAGTGGGGACAACGTAAACGATTTACAAATCACAAAAACGAGGAGTAATTCGGCTAAGTTGCCCCAAAACTGCTCTAACCGATTACGTACAAATTTCTTTTCATCATGAATAACGATACCTTCAAATTTACTGACAATTTCAAGGACCAATAAACCGTAATTTACTGTCCCTGCTTGAGAAAGGCAAACAGTCAAGAGCTATCAATTTATATGCATGTGGGTGGCGACAAATCTATTGATTTTGTGAAACAATACCTGACAGAACACGTATTGTAATTTTCATTTAAAACTATCAGTGGTGTAATGTTCATTTACCGTTTGTAATAAATATATTGGACGGGGTAATTGTCCATAGTTGTTGACTCTTGGATAATGGATCAAATAATTTAAAATCGATTCTCGTCCAAAATCCAGATCAGAATCGATTTTTTCGTTTCATGGTTGTTCTGCGCGTGAATTCGCGAAACAAGTAACCAAACGTTGGTTGCAATAAACGGAAAACAAAGGATAAACGATGTAGACGCGGGTGCTATTAATAGTGTATTCCCAAAGCATTCAAACTTGTTTAAATTAACGGATTCGTTTTATATAAGGTTTCACAAAGCAAAGCTTGTCAAAAATTGTAGTAGACTAAAAGTAAGGACGTTACACAAAAGATGAATATTTCATTTTTAAAAATATAATTAATTTCCGCCACTGTGTGTATGATGGAAATGCATGCAAATGAGCTTTTTTGTTTATATTGGCGCTCATTCATCCGATTCGCCCCGATATAAATCTATCAAAAGGCTAGTGCAATTGAACTATTGAGAAAACAATTATCTCGTTGATCTTTGGTGCTATGTTCGTCCTTGTGCCGCCGTGATGTTTACCGATTTAGTATTACACATTAATGCAAAGACTCAGCATGAGCACAGTGTGTACTGCGGCGTAGCATTAAGCCTTATATTGAACATTTGCACGCGGAGACAGTTTATATCGCTAAGGCTGGAGCACATGCAGTTACCAAGTTAGACGGGGCTGTAATCTCCACAATATGGCACTCGGCGCTGCGACGGTCAAATATTATTTAAAGTGAAATTCGGGACAATTTTAATTTAATTTAATAATCCAATTATCTTTATGCACAATTGTCACACGTTCAACTGAGCACATGTGAACCGCAGTGTCAACTGACCTTGACCGATTTCACGCTGTGCTGGGTAAAGGTAGGCTGATCAATCTTGACCTTGTCTATACGACTCGACACCCCTGAGATTTCAATTGGCCAATAGATTAATTAGAGGTGTTGGTTGGGTTGCTACTTAACGACGTGCCCTGTTCTGACTAATACAGTTGGTCCGACGAAAGCTTCAGTGTCAGAAATGAAACATTACCCAAAAACTGATCTAAACGATTGTTTTCCGAAATTTTGTTTTGGTGAATATGAGATCACTCGATCGGTCACAACAACAAATTTTCCTGCACACAACCTTTCTGTTGGGTTATCACTTAATGATTGCAAATGAATAACGGGTTAAAGAGTCAAAGTTATGTGTTGCTCACATCCCCCGAAATTACACTCCACTCCCGGTGTCTGACTGTTTGCCGTTGGTCATTCATAAGCGCCTTGTGTACTTGACCACGAATCACTATGTGATTCTGTGTTTGAACATCGTGGTTCGTTGTACGGACCCTATGGAACAGTGACATTCAAGTATCACTTGTTTACCATTTATCCACTGTTTCAAGGCTCACTGAACCTAAACATACTGTCTTCACCTGATGACGGCAAACAGCCAGAAACCGGTAGTGGAGTGTAATTTCGGGGGATTTGAGCAACATATAACTTTGGTCATCCATATGCGCCTCGAGTGCTTGACCACGAATCACTATGTGATTCTGTGTTTGAACATCGTGGTTCGTTGTACGAACCCTATGCAACAGTGGCATTCAAGTATCACTTGGTTAAAGATTCGTTTCTCCTCTTGGTTCTGTAAGCTTTACTAATGATCATGTTATACCAACTTGGGTATGACGTTCATCATCCGCAATTCCAACACATTAGCTGATTTATCAATTAATACATTGAACGATCGATACCAATTATTGATTTCCAATATTGACGCTCGATCGATAAAGTGCAGTTAACGTTGGTATGCATGTAACCACTACTAGCCCGTGTCCAGTAAAGTTCCATGCACTGTCGGAATCCAATGGTCTGAGATAATGCAACATTGCTCAGACTCGAAAAGTCAATAAACCGATAAGCATAATGAGATTGACTCGAGAAATTCGTCACACTTCCATACCGGTAGTGCTCAGTGTACCATCGTATTTGTTAAACGAGACTGGATTCAGTCACCAATGCAGTCAACGTTTATTAAATCATATAAAGTAGAGTGAGGAAGCATATTGCAATTAAATTACCACCAGATGAGGGGCCATTCACAGTGTGTTACGTAATAATTGATTAAGCAAAAGTCATGGTAATAACTGCCATAAGCCCTTCAAGAGATGTAGTGATTAAAACACGTTCAAAGTATACAAAGGTTGAACTTTAAAGCCACTCTTGGTTGAGAATGGCAAGACAAACCCGTTTCATCTGAAGTCAAGAGTGGACTATTTGCGCCTTGCATAGCGATGGGGATATATTGAGTAGCTTGTTATAGAAGAAGAAGCCTCCATTCAATTTTAGAAAGTTCAAAATGTTTCAAATAGGTAAAGGTTTCCCATTCTCCTACAACCTAGGATCGCAACAACTTGAATGGATAACAGAAGAAAAGGACATCGGCTTTTGGATTAATGGAAGTCTGAAGACTAACATGCAATGCGAAGCCGTGTACAACCAAGCTAGCCACATGCTAGATATGGTTCGACGTATTTTCGGTCGTTTTCCCTTGAAACATTCACCACTCTTCTGAATACTTATATAACCTCAGTGTTTGATTACTCAGTACAAGCTTGGACACAATGTCCACAATAGGACATTAAGATGCTCGAGAGGATTTATCACAGAGCGACTAAAATGGTGAGCAATCTCAGTGACCTCCGTTTAGAAGATCGATTGATGCATCCTAATTTGGATACACCGGCACGCAGACGGGTTCGATCGAAGGTAATCTTCGTCTATAAAATAATAAACTCAAAGTTTAATCCTCTGAGGCTTCTATTTCGTCTCCGGTCAAGCCAACCCACACACACTAACACATTGACATTGGATATCTTACATTCTCAACGGAATTGCCGTCGGTTTTTACATTCATTGCGCGTTTGTTTCTTATGAACGTCCTTACCGTCAGACGTTGTGCAATCATCTAGTGAAAAGATTGTCAGGAACAAACCTTGAAATATTTATGCCTAATAACTAAAACACTAGAACACGGTTATATAACTTAATTAAGCAACTTCACACGATATTTATCCTATCGAACATTTTTCCATCAAACAGAGAAAATACATGATTTTTTTCAAATACAAAACCTGTAGTTCTTCCTATAGGAATAACCTATGGTGTTGTACGGATATAAGCTTTTTATACCATAAATTCATGAATCTTGTGCCGACACACATGTGCGAATAAACGGGATACATTCACGAACAACATGAATTGTGAGGTCGTTTACAAGTAGGCTTCCGGGCTTCTGGATACGCTACGACCGATTTTCAACATCTTCCAGCCTGAAACGTTGTCCACAATGATCAAAAGCTATACGATTGCAAGCGCAAGCTTGGTCTTTTTAGCCTAAAAGTATATTCTTTTGCTTTATAAAAACTACTACAGTGCTACGAAAATCGTGGAGGTTTCAAAAGCTAGGGAACAAGGAGCAATTGCAACAGCTGAGCGTCTCATCCACATTAAAAACTCCCTATACCCAAAGTGATGTGTTGCTCACATCCTCCGAACCTACACTCCACCACCGGTTTCTGGCTGTTTGTCGTCATCAGGTGGAGGCAGTAAGATTAGGTTACGTGAGCCTTGAAACAGTGGATAAATGGTAAACAAGGTTATACTTGAATGCCACTGTTGCATGTGAAAAGTATAAGAATATAAAATGAATAGAGAATATTCAAGTAAAGCTCAAGAAAGATGTTCATGTGCATGTATAAGTCCAATTTTGCTTTAAACATTGTCAGGCAAGGAGATTCCGAATGATGATGAGGTAAGGAATTCCAAAGAAATAGGAGTACGGCAAAAAATGTTGCTGACAATCAATACGTGAATTCGGGACGTAAAGGGATAAGGTATATCCGCGTGTCACTTTCTCATCACACACATCAAGCAAGTGTTTTAGTGGATCTCCTTCGGTAGACACAATTTGATAGGTCAAATTAATTTGGCGTCGTATACTCCTTTGGGTAAAGTCACATATATCCAAGCGTCGCGATCGTTCGGTGTACGGAACATTGTGAAGATCAATGATTAACTTTGTGGCTTTTTGATAGATTTTATCAGAGAGAGCCATATCTTTTCGCATCCTAGGAGCCCTGACCTCTACCACATACTCCATCGTAGGGCGTAGGTAGACATTCATTTCCATTGGTAACGTTAGCAGCAAGAATCTTCCAAATATTCGTCGAAAGCTACTTATTAATCTGCAGGCCTGTCAATATATATTTCGGGCAGTGAACCCTGCTCTTCAGGTTTCAATGTTCATTCCCTGGAGCTATTGTTATCGCTCCCAGCGTCGAAACATTCATTCGAAATTTTGACACATTTGCTCCAAACGATTCAACTACATCTGTGTATTAACTCATGGTAATTATTTAGCTGGACTATACGTGATATTACACTATTATGAGTTATTTATTTTTCTTGAACGAACATTTACTATGCTATGGTAATTATGCATATAAGTGCTTTTGTCAGCATAGATTCTTGAATCTCCAATCCTACGTAACATTTACGCATGTTGTTTGCTGTCATCAGATGGAGACACTGAAGATAAGCTTAACTGAATCTTGAAACTATTTAGAAATAGTAAACACAATTAGACTTGTAAGCCAGTGTCTCCACTTGTTGACGCAAACTGCCAGAAACCGGTTGTGGAAGATGTGACTACCATAATTCATTGGTCATTTTGAACGTCTTGCCCCCTTGTCCGGGAATCACTCTGTGATTCTGTGTTTGAACATCATGGTTCGTTTTACCAACCCTATGCAACAGTGACTTCAATCATAACACTGTTTATCTACGTAACATCTTACGCCATTCTTTTACCTGACGCCTCAAACAATTTTGTTTATCCACCCATCAGTGAACTGAAAATAAACAAATAAATTTAAGCCAATGTACATGGATATTCAGCACGTGATCCGATTCATAATGAACTTTATCAATGTGCCGCGATTTTGTTTATTTCCAATAAGATTTTACCCGGAAAAATGTTCAAGTGAGCATTTTCGGACGAGACTGAAAGTGTCCAATCACCAAGATGCTCTCGGCACCCGCAACACCGTGGAAACAGTAGAATTAGGTTCAGCAAAACTTAAACATCAGCAAAGTGATAAACAAGGTTCAATCGAGGAGCTTATGTTAAACGGGACTAACACGATCAACATCTAGCTGTCCGATCCACACGGTCCATGTATTTTTACGTGATTCCTGAACTGATCAGTAGGCAAACAAATTCCGTTTTTACTACCTATGTTATTTGTAATTCGCATATTATTCTGTGGTTTTTGTAAAGCTATATGCTCTTTAGACCATTGAATTGAATTGAACTGAATTGAATGGGAGCCCCGACACTTGTACACTACTACCAGTTTGGGCCTGTTTACCTTCATCATTTTGAGACAGAAAAGTTAGTTCTAGTGAACTTAGAAACAGAAGTAAATGCATCGAACCAAGTTGTACTACGAAGCAACCGGTTAATTTAAATGACAGCCGACGGCGATTCCTGATAATTAATGAGGTATTGTTAAATGACTAAGCATAGTGCCATCACCAGAGCCAGAGGAAAGACATATTGGACATTTTGAAAAGCTAATCGGAAAGCGCATCGCGTTCGACTCTGGCGCTCGTGAAATCATTCACGTCAAGACGGTGTGCGTAGTTCGTTCTTCTTCTTCGCCCCGTAACTCTTTCCACAGCTTCCGCATTATAGTGTCGCTGGTCTCCTTCGGTGGATGTCAACATCATACGTGGACGATGGTTGCATGTTCCACAGCTTTTAAAATGATTGAACAGTCCGATTCAGGAGTGACAATCTCTCCCGCAGCGCTCAGAGTGATATGGAGTACTCAGTCAGTTTGTTTATTTTTTATTAAAAGCAGGAAAACATTAAAAAAGTTATTAAACAATCATTATTTTCTCACAATCACACATGTGACCGGCCGTTAGAGCTGTAATTTTTGTTTAAACCAAGCATTCCTTCACCGTATGAAGCCAAATTTCAACATGCAAATTAACATTATGGTCAAAATTATAAAAACGGTGTATATCACAGGGTCAGAATGTAGTTCGAATGTCGGTTCCGGATACAAACACCCGATAAATGGCAATAATCAAGACATCGGTGATCAATAGAGAAAAATATTCGTAGCTCAGTGTGTGGATGGTGTTCAACTTGTGTTCGTCGAGCTTGCGTAGTTGTTGTTGGACGTTTCGTCATCAGGCTAGATGACCTCATCCGCGAAACTTCTTTCGAAGCGTTTTGTAGTTGGAATTCCTTGGTTTTTATACGGCTTGTCTGTCCGTTCACCACCACTGCCGCGGATTGGTCGAGTTCATGTTATGCCTTCTCTGTAAGCGGTTTCTCATTGGTCCATATGTTGCAGCCAATTGGAGATGCTGGTTAATTGAATTTGTTGTTGAGTTCCAGGAATTCACGCGCACGTCGGTCGTTACCTCTGGCTAATATTCTTGTGCGGTCCCAGTCGAAATGATGCCCAAACTGATCAACATGTATTGAAATCAGTGAATTCCGGTCATGTCTGCGTTCGGCCAACTGGTGTTCATGTAGTCTTGTGCTCAGTTTGCGACCTGTTTGTCCAACGTAGTTCATTTCGCAATCTCTGCATGCAATCTTCGGTCATTTTGTGCATTAGCAATGGGTGCTAATCACGAGCTTTGGTAGACATTGAAACAAAGACTGCGAATCACTCATTGAGATATTACAAAAAACCGCCACGAATCGCACATTCAGGAATAGACTGTCGTCGCAATGTTTAATCTGTGCGAGTCTGGTTCTTGTGGAACCAGGAACCGGAGGAGCTTACAATTGAACCAAGCTCCAATTAATTCAAAACAAATTTGCTCTTACATGTACACAGACACTGAGTATATGAACCATCTTACTGTTAACCTCACTACATATTCAACATCTTTATAGCAATTTCATGTTACAAACTTGCAGTAATCTGTAGAGCTGTTTGCTTTTTAGCAATTATAAAATCTTCAATTGTTAGCAAAACATTCGACAAACATGCCTAGCTGGAAGATTACTCGCACGATTAGCTAGGACCCTCTGAAACTGACATGATGTTAAGATTCGTTGCGACGGTCCTATTCCTCAAAACCAGTGCCAGGTCGAACCCATAGATCGTGTTAAACGTTAAACTTTGTGAAAGGAATTCTCGATTTTAAAATAAACCAGTCTCACGGTAACTTTGCCGCATAAAAATGATCACAAGCTGGGAGAACTTTAAGATCATTTCGCGACAAAAATAAAGGGATTTTGACGAATGTCAAACCTCGTTTAATATATGGCGGTGGTACCAGTTAGGCGCAACATAGATTGGGCGTTGCCAATTTGGTCCCAAAGCGGTCACTAACGACTACAGTCGTGGATATAGCAAAGGGATTGATTAGCTTTATTCGATCGATTGAAAACTAGAAAAAACTGTTGTTATTTATATCCACAGAAGTGGTTCATGGAACCGGAATTCATTGGCTCAGAAAAAAATATTGTCCTCTTCGATAAAATGTATCACAGAGCGACAAATTTAGTGATGGGTATTGACAATGTTTCGTATACTGAAAGATTAAGACTTCTTGGTCTGTGACTTTACCCAAAAGTAGAATATGGCACGATATTATGTCGTGCTCACATCCCCATCCCTTACACACCACTACCGGTTTCTGGCTCTTTGCCGTCATCAGGTGGAGACAGTAAAATCACGGTCAGTGAGCCTTGTAACAGTGGTAAACACAGTGAGACTTTGATATATTATTTTTACTTATAAAATTGTCTGCCGAAGGACACCCACTTAGACACTTGTTTCAAGAGTTTAGTGAGAAAGTAACACGCTGCTATAACCCGTTCACGTATTGATTGTCGGGCCATTTACCCCGGAATTCCCTAAAACAGCGCGTAGTGAACTCCACATGCCTGGTTATGTTTAAAACTAATTTACACTTACATCTGCTAACAAGCATCATTCGTGAACCGTGCGGTTGATATTCAAGATTCAAGAATTTATGGTCACAAAAAGCACATAGTTTCACAATTACCATATCATAGTAAATATTCGTTCAGGAAATAGGTATAAAATCAACATGTAATGTCAAGTATAGTCCAGTTGAATACTTACCAAGAGTCAATACGCATGTGTCGTTAAATCGTTAGGCAACAAATAAGTATCGAAATTTCGATTAACCGTTTCGATGCTGGGAGAGATGACAAGAGTTTCGGGGAGGGAATTTCAAAGGAAACAGACACGAACACAATAAGAATATCGGCGACAGCTGATACGGGAGTGGGGAATTTGCAGTGTCGCTGAGTGGCTGCGAGTATGCCGTGACTTACGGTATTCGAATAAATGTTTTAAGGGATGATGTGGGGTATTTAATATGTTGTATGTTAGTATTACATCGCTTCGAAGGCTTCTTTGAAGGGGAGTGGGGAGCCTCAGTTTTTGCAATCGTTCCTCGTACGTTAGTTTCCGGAACCCTCTTACGAGTTTGGTTGCACGATGGTATATTTTTTCAAGCAATAGTATATCCTTTTTTAACCACGGAGTCCAAGCTTGTGATGCATACTCCATGGTTCGAATTATATAGTCTTTCATGATGGTGGGCAACGTTCCAGGGGAGAAGGTTCTGAAAATCCGTCGCAGCATACCGACAAGCTTTGAAGCACGCTTGTAAATGACCTCACAATGCACGCTGTTCTTTAGGCTGCCACATATCCAGACTCCAAGATCCCTTTCCGATTTTGTCCAGCTCAAAATAGTCTGCCCAAAGTGATATTGGTATTGGAATGGCTTACCAATTTGCAACACCTTGCATTTTTGGAAATTGAATGGCAAATTATTCCATACCAACCATTCATGTAGAGCATCTAGATCATGTTGCAGCTGTACACAGTCCGCATTTGTTTTTATCCGCGTCCAAAGTTTAATGTCATCAGCAAAAAGAATCACCTTGCATGCGAGCGTCTCTGGTAGGTCGTTGATGTAAGCCAAGAAAAGTACTGGCCCGAGGACTGAACCTTGCGGTACGCCACTAGAGGCATCAATAGCCTGTGATTGTACCCCGTTGATTCGAACGATCGCCTTGCGCCCACTGAGGTAACTTTCAAGCCATATGAGTAGCTGTCCGCTGATACCCATCTGCTTCAGCTTTTGTATTAATCGAAAGTGATCAACTCGGTCAAAAGCTTTAGACATATCCAGATAACAAGCGTGGATGCTAGCTCCTTCGTCAACCGCTTGGGTCCAGTCATTTAAAACCGTCAACAAATTTGTCAAGCATGAGCGAGATTTACGAAAACCATGCTGTGCTACAGATAGCGTATTTTGTGATTCCACGTGATGAACTATATTTGCAGTCACTATACGCTCTAGAACTTTGGATATCACAGGAAGTAGGGTGACAGGACGGTAGTTTGCCGGATCTGAACGTCTACCGCCTTTGTAGATAGGTGAAATTACCCCTGTCTTCCACTCTGTTGGCACAACTCCTTCAATTAGAG
>JACCGJ010016499.1:0-19086 GCA_013407085.1 Atriophallophorus winterbourni | reverse complement strand
GCGTTTGCCATTTGAATAGAAGCTCTTCCATGACCTCACAAGGCTGCTCGGAACAAAGCGAATCCGGACGACAGCTTATCACCTAGCAGCAAACGGGATCACTGAACGGATGCACAGACGGTTAAATGCATCCTGATGGCTCAATTAGACCCAAGCAACTAGACTGAACACCTATCGCTGGTTCTACTGAGCTGTGTTGCAGACCAGTATATCTACGCATTCATCATTGTACACGTCGACTTATTCAACCTTTCGCCAACACACGATTCGAAAGTCAATCAGCATCACATGTACAAATATCGAAACTCCAAACTGATTTTGAAAACATGCAGGTTGCACAGCTATGAATAATATGACATTCAACCTACGTAAAAGCAAGTTGCTGCGCCTTGCCGCAAGAACTTGCAATCAGAGTGGTAAGCCGTTCTTGTTGTCCCCCTCGAGACTCACTGTTTTGGTGAATCCATCGTTTCAGTGAAGAAGCTCACACTGGAATTGCTAACTCAGTTTGTATCAAAAAGAAGAAGACAAAATAATTTTCGCTGTCATATGTTTATTATTATGGAATCAGATTTAGTTTTGGAATGAGCTATTGCGAGAGTTAGTGTTGTTTTTATATTGCTGAAAATTCGTGAACACGAATGAAGTCATTCTTCTTCTTCTGTACCGGTAGGATAAAAGGCAACATACAAGGATAAGTGTTTGGGACACAGGTATGGCCAGGGTTAGTGTTCATGAATAACGAATGCAAAATTATGTAGCATGGGTATTTTTGAAAGTTATATCGCAGATACGTAGAAGGGTTTATACGCGTCTGTACAAAATTGCGATTATTTCTTATCAATAAATCTTTGACCATAAAGGATATCAATGTGCATTGTGGCGTAAATATTGATCATAATATCATTATTGCTCGCTGGCGAGAACTCCCGTCTACACAATCACTTATGAGTTCCCAAAGGTTTTCACAAAGTTTTATTGAAATTTTTCACCGGCGGCGCTAATAACTTTCTGGTGCCGAACGCATTGAAGAGCGTAAACGGAGATCGATACGAATTTTTTAAGTGTACGTGTGAGAAACTGTGGTTCATTCAATAGCGAGGTGCAAATCTGCACGCAATAATGTTGTGATTGCAAAAACCATTGTTCTCGTTGTTTTTGTGCAAAATGCTAGCTAAACTGGAATTTTATTGTGCGGCAAGATGGTGAATAACATTCCAATACAAAAGGTCAGCATCACGCGATACGTGCGGAAATAAGTGTGATTGCTTTGTGTAACTCTTTGGCTTCTCACATAGATATTACGGTGGTTCTATTTTCGCAATGGAACAAGAGTAAAGAATAATATCCTGTGTGAGTAGCTGTTCAGAAAAATCATTCTTATTAGTAATTAAACAGCAAATGTTTGTAGGACAAGAACTAAACACGCAATAATTATTTTACCGGCATTTGAGTTTAGTTTGTGTTACTTTACCAGTACGCTCGTGAATTTATCAATGCTCATTGATGTTTTCAGTCGTATTTACATTTAATCGACAGGCGTTCCAATTTACTATTTGGAAAATTAGGCTCACTATTTCACAGCAAATATTTTACACGAGCTAAGTTTAAGTACAGATACGCCGAATGCCTGGGAACTAAGAACTCAGTAGGTTTTGTAGTGGGAAGAGCAGTACGCTTAATAATAACCATAGGATGACATGTATATGAAGTAAATTAACAAAATCTCTCTAAAATCAACAGGGACAGTCACACCACATATTTTGCCTTATACTCATCCAGTTTAGGAGCGAAAACCTCAACAGATTCCGAGAGTGTGATTGCTTCGGGCAAGATGTTCCAAGCATTCAAGCATTTAAGAATTCAAGGATTTAGTTTTAAAATTTTAATACTTCACAACACCACAGGATTAAGGTATGAATAAAAATCTGAAAATGATAATAGTATAAAAGTAATAAAGAATAACAAATATACGACTCACGATGTTATTTTGAATAGGTATAATTGCAATTTCGTCTTGAACGCAGCCAGGCAATTAGAGTCCACCACATGTTGGTGTCAGGATTACCAACAAAAAATGGCGCCGGCAATCAATATGGGAACTCGTGACGTAAAGTAATAAGGTATTTCCGCGTTTCTGGAATTATCAAACTTTCTCCGAATGTTTCGATTGCTGAGTCGCATGAATACTCATGACCTTCTGCTGAAACGTTGTCACGGACAGCTGAAGAGCAATTAATTGCGAGAGCATTTGCGGTTTCTGGCGAGGTCTTAGTGATTTTTTCACCATTCTAGACGGAAAAATACCAGGTTTGGATCTATTTAGTTTGAACCGAATCACTAGGCGTTCGTGGGTTTGTCCTATCCGATGGCTTATTTCCGACTATTATCCTGGGCAAGCTCAAATGGATCTTATGGATCGGGTTTCTGCTTTTAGCTTACCATTGAAAATTTATACCATCGGTCATTTTGTTGTTAAGACGGTGAGCTATAAAGGACTAGGTCCTTGACCGTTATAGTTAACAGACCGCGGTATCGTAAAAGCATCCACAAACAGGAATTTTTAATACAACGTCCAAGTATTTCTATCTAGCAATCCAATGGCTCTTCACAGCCACGGTCGGATCATGTAGTCTTTAGTTTGATGGATGTAAATAAGTGATTCAGTAATTAATTCAGTAATGCGTGGATGCCTTTTTGGGAGAACCATCCAACTATTCTCCTCAGGATTCCCAGAATATCACATGCCCTGTTGAAGACTTTCTGGCCATGGCTATTTGGGTTCAGATTATTAGTAATCCAGATACCAATGGTCGTTCTTAGTGGTTCTCCAAGTGAGGTTTGTATGTTTAAAATTATATGTGTGCTCGTATTGCCGGCCAAGTTGCAACATTTTACATTTACGTTTGTTAAAAGGCATCAGTTCTATTTGAGACCAGGGATACTGAGCATCCAACTGCTCTTTCAGCATTGAACAATATTCAGTGGATCAGATTTCCTTCATTATTTTTCTGGCATTAGCAAAACGTACCATCTTGCATGGTAATACTTGGGAAACATCATGTATAACAAGAAAAGGATAGGCCAGGGCGCTAAAACTTGATGGAGGCCGCTGGTGACATTGATGGATTTTGACATACAGCCCTCAATGTAGTCTCGCACATGCTGTTATGTGAGATAATCTCACAACAGTCACCAAAGCCATGCTAATGAAAAGTGTATACACTAATTGAGGAAATGTTTGTGAGAGCGCAGATTACGAATCTTGGCCAAATTGTCCAGGATGTTTTACAGTTGGTAGAATAAATGAAATAAGAAAACGCCTTTTGAAACTACGCACATATCCAAAGCCACTGCATAAAGTCTTTTGGAAACATAACATTCATAACATTGATTGTCCACGTTTAGCTTATTTCGTAGCACCGTGTCCAGGATAATTTGAACAATTATGTTACTCATGAGTAAACGTAAGTTTGAAATATTAAATTCCTGAAATTTATTAAACGTTACCAGTGCAAATGTTCTGACAGCTTGAGGATTGGTAAAAAAATAATCATATAATTAGGAACGCTTTCCGCTTCTAACCTTATAAACGGTCAAGGCTGGAAAACATCGGAGAAAAGTTTATCAATCAGAGAGAGAGAGATAGCGAGGCGACACATTTTGATGATCTAATGAACAAACAACTTCGTTCAATTCTGTTTAAATTTAACTCACCGAAATTGAGAAGCAACGTTTGATTACGTACGAAAAACATGTGAGCGGTTCCTTGTGCTGGGTGAATATGAAAAGCGCATAATGTTAATGGTTAGAACATGTTGTATGATAGGTGTTAATTTTGTTATTATAAGTTTATCATAGGGGAATTGCAACAACTTACCGTTGGGGATCGAAGGATTAGCGGGTCCCTTCAAGAATTCTTCCAGAGACAAACTATCAGAATTAAACGCACATGTCAGACTGGGTAAAATTAGATGTGACAGCAAATTGAACACATCCGTGAGAGTCAAACATTGGTTCCCTTCAAAAGCAAGAGCACAAGAATCGACCGGATGATCGTCGACAGTGCATTGGTGCTTGACTAAAAGAACGAAATAGAAAATAGTCGACTATGCCAAGCAACTCACCTTTCCCCCTCTTTCAGGATTTTACTTTATCATGGTTCTGTGGCAGCTGAGCATTCGGTGCATGCTACTTGTGCACTGCTGTCTGTGATGACGATGATGACAGTTAACAACCAAGTGTTCAATTGTCGTTTATAGTCGAGGACGAGTTTCATAAGGACTAAGCCTGTCTTATGATGATGCGGCCAAACCATTGCATCTTTCTCCCGTGAGTATAAACGATAGCGTAGTTGCTTCCATACATTGCGTAACAAATGTGCTACTGATGACATCGCATCTGAAGAACAACATTGGATACTTGATCGGTATCTCGGACTTACAATTGTGTATCTTGTGACTTGAGCTGCCACATGTTACCCGTGAAACACTACAAGACGAATCTCTCCCTACTAACCACTTTTTATTTTTGTGACTTTAAAAGACGTATAATCAACCCTTGACTTTGCTTCATCTTCCGTTTGAATATTGAGTAGCATTCTTAAACCAAGTCACTAGAAAACGGTCAACTTTCTAAACATTATTATTGAAAAGATAAATTAAATCCTGACGTATAGCCTTCGCCTTCAAACCTTTCATCTCAAGGCTGACTTTTGGATCGAAACTACTGATTGAGTAAATAAGCGTATGTTGCATTTGGGCATTTTAACCAAGAACGACAATGTCAACAATTTATTCCATCCAGTATTTCGTCAAAACTTGCAATCGTTGGTAGTCCGCTAATGCCTGCTCCATGATTCAGTCGAAGACATAATTGAGCACAACTGGTGATAACGAGCGTCTTTGTTTGATCCTTGTGTGCAAATTCATTCCTATAGAAAGGAACCCGAGTCTTGGTACAGTGGGAATTCTCTTTAGCCAGGCTCATGCGTTTTGCGGGGCCCAATCCGATTATATGATATCACATAGGCAGCCGCACTTCACATAGTCAGATGCAGCGTGGAATCGTAAAGACTCACTGTCGTTAACCGCCGAGACCATGCTTCAGAATCCTTCACAGCATGAATAGTTGGTTTACGCATTCGATGACTTTTGTACGCCTACGACGCTCAATGTAAAACTATTTTGACAGCAACATCGCTCACCGCTTTCTTGTTTATTCCGTTTGGCACACAGATTTATATTTGTGACTACTCATTAGTAACATGTTCCAAGGTTGGGGATAGGCTCACAATTCCAAAATGCTCCAATGGCACGCGTCTCATATAGCCTCTGACAACCAAGTCCAGCTCCTTGCCTGCACGCGTGGTCCTGTGTGACCCGGCGAAACTGCTTCTACTGACAGGAGAAAGGGAGAAGGCGACTGACTAGCGCCTAAAGTCCAGCATGCTTCGAGCAGGTGGAGCTCGTAAGTCATGAAGGCGGTTCACCTAGGGGACGGAAAACCCTTATCTGAAACCTCTGCCTTGTGGCTACATCCAATCATGGTAAAGGCTTCAGGAGTCAACCTCGAGGAACAATCCGGAGCCGGAGTCTCGTTAGGCAGTTCGAAGTTTATTCAACTTCATCCTGCCAGCTCCTGCGACGGCATCGTTGTCCAAACGTATCAGCCTAGCTGTTCCTTTGGTTCCAGTGGTGCCGTGGAGAGGGAGCACTTGCTGCATATGCCGAGTCGCACTTTCCACTTTCGGTTCGAAGAAAGCTCGAACGAGCGACTGGTTGGAAGCAAAAGCTTCTGAGATGACTGCTGTGTTGGATGAGAAACGCTCAGCATTCTTGAGGTTCACAGGTATGCCAACAGATGAAAACTTACGACTTCTAAGAAATAAGGTTCAACAGACTGCAAAACGATGTGCAAACGACTATTGGACTGGAATTAGCCTCAATATTCAAAAAGCTGCGGATACCGGCAATTTTCACGGTATGTATGATGGGATCAAAACAGCCATTGGCCCAAACAAACTTAAAACGGCTCCCATTAAATCTTTATCTGGTAAGCCGATTGTCGACAAAACTCAGCAGAAGAAAAGATGGGTAGAGCACTTATCCTCCATCTACTCTAGGGACAGTACGGTTCTACCGCATGCACTTGAAAATGTCGAGCGGTTGCCAACCATTGAATATCTAGATACTCCCCCTACCCTTGATGAGCTCAATAGGGCGAGGAAATGAGGTAGCCAGCAATTCAGGCAACGTCCGAAGACTGTTCAGTGTACATTTTCCAAAAAATTTGGAGTTGGCAAGACAATTACAGAGAACAATGGTGCCTGGATAGTCAACAAGGAGTGTCATGTGCATCGTTAGACCGAACATTATCGTGAGCAATTTACAAGGCCATTAGAAGTTGGCCTGTTGCCTTCTTTTCCGTGTTGTGAACCCTAACCAATTGATTTGATAACTCCAAGAGAAGCGGAAATCAGGTGCTGCAGTGAGTCAATGAACAGGCTCAAATAAGATGGTCATGATGGACTAGACCCAGGTCTGTTTAAGGATGGTTGCGTTATCTTACTACGCACACTATTTGACCTTTTCCGGAGAGCGGAAACCATTCATAAGTGTTGGGGAAAACTTATAATCATAATCATCTTCAAAAAAGCTGTGCGTACTTCATGCTCTAATTACAGGAAAATTAGCCTAAGACCCGTCATTACCCGGCTTCTTGTAAAGGTAATCTCAGAATCGTGAACAGCAAGTAGGATTTCATCATGGGAGAGGATGTGTTGATCATATATTGACTACTCAAGAAGCCTTATAATATCGCCACCCATAAAGGCAGCCCAATGTAGCAATCATTATTGATTTTAAGGGTGCGTTTAATTCGGTCAATAGGAACGCATTATTTAATACCTGATTACACACAGTCATCCCAAAAGTACGTGAACCTATTTCTGACACTTAATTCTTATATGATTCTTATGATGCTTGAATCAGTACATCAGTTCACATACCTTGGTTCAACCATTGCGGATAACCTCTTGCTAGACACGGAGATTGATAAGCGGATTGGCAGAGCAGCTGTCATTCTGTCCCGTTTGAACTCTCGTGTTTGGGGTAACCGCAAGCTGACTGTAAAGACGAAGATGATGGTGTACAGCGCGTGCGTACTAAATACTTTACTGTACGGCAGTGAAACCTGGACCACCCACGCAAGACACGAACGGAAGCTGAATGCTTTCCATCTACGAAGCATCCGTCGTATCTTGAACATATCGTGGATGGACAGAGTGACTAATGCTGAAGTGCTTTTAAAAGCTGGTCTACAGAGCATGTTCACTCTATTGCGACAGCGCCGCCTGCGCTGGCTTGGTCATGTCTATAGAATGGAAAATGGTCGTATTCCGAAAGATCTACTCTATGGTGAGTTGCAACTAGGAAGTCGACCATTGGGCAGACCGCACTTGCGGTACAAAGACGTTTGCAAAAGAGATATGAAAGCTCTTGGCATTGACCCGGCGAGTTGGGAAGAACTTGCTCTCGACCGCTCACATTGGAGGCACTGTGTAAAGCGTCGTCTGCATGCTGGGGAGGAGCAGATACAGCTCTTGGCGGCTGAACGCAGATCACGCCGCCGACGTTCAACTGACGCAATACAACCGAGTTCTGACTATCGTTGCCAGCGCTGCGGGAGAGATTGTTCCTCCCGAATCGGACTGTTTACTCAAAAAGCTGCAAAACTTGAACATTCACGCGTTTGTGATGTACATCCATGGTCGACATCGACCGAAGGAGGCCAACAACAATTCTTATAGTTTTTGGGCGCGTTAGCGTTTAAAATAGCCTGCCCAACTGAGCCTAGCGCTACGGTGAGTTTCTTCATTCCAACGCGTCATGGACTGGCCACCCGATCTTTTCTCCCAGCTTCTGTTAGGCTCTGCGAATAAGGCGCGGTACGGTAAACGGTGAGTAGGCATTCTTAAAACATGTCCCAACCATCGCAAGCGAGCAAGCATCAGCATTTCTCTCAGTCCGTGGCCACCTGGTCCTAACACCCGCTTGCAGACATCTATATTTGTAACACGATGCTGCCACCGAATGTGAGCAATTCTACGCAGGCAACGGGTATCCTAAACAGAAAGCCGACGGAAATCTTACGCTCGGATAGACCAGGTTTCGCAGCCATAAAGGAGTGTAGCACGCACCACTGCGTTGTACACTTGGCCTTTAGTATGGAGTGAAACATCGCGTCGACGCCACAGGTGGCGAAGGTTAGCAAACGCTGCACCCGCTTTGCGAACACGATGTGAGATCCCGTCCTCGACACAACTTACAGCGGAGATACAACTGCCAAGGTAAACAAAGCTGTCGACCAATTCAAGATTGACATCGCACACAGTTAAGGTTTGGAAGAGAGCCGCTCCAATCCTGGGTAAGTGTTTTACACTTGTTAGGCGCAAAGCACATGCCATACCTTGAAGCTTCAAGTGCCAGGCGGTCCAGGGCTTGTTGCATTATATGAGGGTCATCTCCCAGAAGTGCGATGTCATCGGCATACTCTAGATCGGTCGCTCGCTCACCCGGCAGAAGTTCAACACCTGTGCCCACCAGGCCAGCTAAAGCTTTTCTCAGGACATCGTCGATCGCGAAGTTGAAAAGGAACGGCGAGATAGGGCAGCCCTGCCGCACCCCGCTGGAGATATTGAACGAGGACGACAATTGTCCATACGCTCGAACCCTGCCCGAAGTTTGGCAATATAATGCTTTCAAGATCCAAACATACTTCTCGGGCACTCCATGTCTCAGTAGACAGTTCCAAAGACTTTCACGATCGATTGAATCGAATGCCGCTCGGATGTCAAGGAATACCACGATAGTTGGTTTACGAAAAGTGTGGCGTTGCTCCAGTAACTGACGGAGTGTGAAAATTTGATCTATGCACCCTCGGCCGGCACGAAACCCAGTTTGCTCCTCACGGATTTGCTCTTCCCGTTTGGTACTCAATCGGTGAAGCAGAATGGACGCCAGTATTTTAGGAGCTACTGAAATGAGACTGATACCCCGATGATTTTCACAGGAATCGCGCGTCCCTTTTTGAAAATCGGAGCAATTACTGATTCTCTCCAAGGGATCGGAACGCGTTCATCAGCCCATATGTTGGCGAACAGCGCTTGAAGTTCGCAAACTAAAGCGAAACCGCCATCTTTGAACAATGACGGAAGCAAAGCATCAGCACCTGATGCCCGATGGCGCTTAAGGCTCCGGACTACACTGTAAATCTCTGATTGAGTCGGAGCCTCAAGAGAAATCGACCATGGGGTACAGTGTTCCGTATTCTCGATATCAGTGGGTGCAGAAGGCCAGTTAAACTGTGCTTCAAAATGTTCTGCCCATCGCTCCATGCGTCTGTGCATGTTAAAAACTGGCAAACCATCTGCTTCACGTATCAACTCACTGATGCCTGGTCGCCCGCTTCCAGTTGTTCTGATGAGTTGGAACAATTTTCTGAAATTGCCTACAGCTGCCGCAGATTCCATTTCCGTAGCCTTAGAACTCCACCAACTTTCCCTGTCGGTTCTCAAACTGGCAACCAGTTTACGTTTAATAAGCCTTCGTGACGCATCATGTATGCTATCAGCAGAAAGCAACCGACGTTGGTCCATTAATTGGAGAGAATTCGCAGAAACCCAGTGCTGAGCTACACGGGAAGTCAACCCACAACTATCCAACGCGGCTGTTTCCAAGGAGGTTTGAATCCCACTCCATTGGTCATCGATACTATTTTGGGGAACTGTAGACAGATGCAGACTCAAATTGGCCTGAAACCCTCGGAGAACCGGGAGATCGTTAAGCCTAGCAACATTCAACTGCCTTGCAACATTTCTACGTTTCCCACCAAAACGCATCGAGAGCTTAGCACAGACTAACGCATGATCGGACTCTAGACAGGTGCCCCAGTAGGAGCGGCAATCTTGCACACT
The DNA here is from genome assembly GCA_013407085.1 of Atriophallophorus winterbourni. Classification (NCBI taxonomy): domain Eukaryota; kingdom Metazoa; phylum Platyhelminthes; class Trematoda; order Plagiorchiida; family Microphallidae; genus Atriophallophorus; species Atriophallophorus winterbourni. The sequence continues at coordinate 9,110 of JACCGJ010016499.1, read as the reverse complement.
CCCTCGCCAGGAGTAGCTGATAGCAATATGGTCAATTTGCGTGAACAAGGCCGCCGATGGAGATCTCCAGGTGGAGCAGTGACGCTTCGAATGGCGGAAGTTAGTGCTGGCGAGGTACAGTCTGTGCTCTGAGCACAGACCCCCTACTTCGGCCTTGGCAACCGGGTAGTATGTCGCCTACAACAAGAACCATGGATTCTACTTCAACCACAAATTGCTGTCAAAATTACGTTCGCTACATTACATCACATGCCGATCATTATAACCCCCGCCCCTCATTACACACAAACAATGAATCTCATCAAGATGCTCCTTCAAGCTCACCAAACACAGAACAGCCAAGCCAGATTGCTCACTTCTTGAAACCCCGTATGCCCTTCAAGCTAGCTGCATTCAACGTCAGGACCTTGGGGCAAACAGGACAACAGGCTGGTTTAGCTCGTACACTAGAAACGATGAGAGTAGACATCTGCTGCCTATCAGAAACGCGCTTACACGACTCCAGTAATGTGATAAACCTATGCTCACCGAATAATACCGGCGTCAAGTTCCGTTTGCGTGTATCTGGTGATGAAGAGGCCCAGGCAGCGGGACTTGCAGGAGTTGGTATTGCCCTGAGCTCACGCGCCGAGGCAGCCTTGATTGACTGGTTACCTGTCAATAGCCGTTTGTGCGCCGTCCGACTTGGTGGCTCATGCAAAATCAGTCAACACAGGCAGAACACTCGTGCTCTTTTCGTCATCGCAGCCTACGCCCCCACTGACTGCAGTGCTGATTTAGCGAAAGACGAATTCTACCGAAGTCTAGACGAATTACTGCGTAAAGCGCGAAAGTCGGATATTGTCATCCTGGCTGGAGATCTTAATGCCCGAGTTGGCCGCCTCTCACAAAGTGAACGACACCTCGGTGGTCCATATGGACTCGATTGCGTCCGATCAGACAACGGTGAACGCCTGTTGAGTCTATGTGCTGAGCACCGCCTATTCCTCAGCAGTGTCAGCTTCCGACATTCCAAACAACGGTCAGCAACATGGAGATCCCCCTCGACAGGACTCTGGACACAAATTGATCACATTGCGATCAGTTATCGATGGCGTTCCAGTGTGCAAGACTGCAGATCATATTGGTCGACCTGCCTATCATCAGACCACGCGTTAGTCTGTGCTAACTTAACTATGCGTTTCAGCGGATCGCGTAAGAAAAATATCACGAGGCTGGATACGCTTAAACTATCAGATAGATCAGTGGTAAAGAACTATCTAACGGCCCTATCTAATGCACTCGGACCCCATCCCGATAATATTGAGGAGCATTGGGATCAAATCCAAAGCGCAATGTATCATGCTGGCCCCACAGGGACCACCTACAGAGGCAGAAATTCGCTCACACATAATGAAGCTTAGGCGACGCAAGGCCCCTGGTTTAGACGAGCTACCAGCCGAACTATTCGTTGAAGGTGTCGATGTTTTGTGCAGTGAGCTGTCAGTGCTCTTCGGAAAGATCTGGAACGAGGAAACCATACCCAGCGCGTGGGGAGCGTCAGCCATCGTCCCAGTATTCAAGAAAGGGTCGAGGAAAGAGTGCGGTAATCACAGGGGTATAAGTCTCATACCGGTGGTTTCTAAACTGTTTGCATCAATCATCCTGACCAGGCTTAACAGCTACCGAGAAGCAGAGTATCGAGAAGAACAGGCTGGTTTCAGAGGAGGACGCGGGTGTGTGGACCAAATCTTCACGCTGCGCCAAATTTTGGAGCAACGTTACCAATACGCACGTCCAACAATTATCGTCTTTCTTGACATACGAGCAGCCTTTGATTCCATTGACAGAACCGCTCTCTGGGACTGTCTCATTCGCCATGGTGTCCCACCGAAGTACGTAATCCTGCTCAAGAAGCTGTACTGCCACACCACCGGCAGAGTCAAAGCCTATGGTGATTTATCCAAGCAGTTTACCATTTCCAGCGGGGTTCGTCAAGGATGTCCGATCTCCCCATTCCTATTTAACTTTGCGATTGACGATGTCATGAAAGCAGCAACAGCCCAGCTACCGAATTGTGGGATCGACCTGCTCCCCGGTCGACGAGTTATGGATCTGGACTATGCTGACGACATTGCCCTCCTCGGAGAGGATGCTTGCGCCATACAAAGCGCTTTGGATCTACTCGTTGATCAGTTGTCGCTGTATGGATTACACTTCTCTCCGTCAAAATGCAAAGTGTTCCTACAGGATTGGACAGACCCAACACTTGATTTGACGATCGAAAACCATAAACTGGAAGTGACTGACAGATTCACCTACCTAGGGAGCTGCATCACAACTGGGGGCGATATCGAAGCTGAAATCACAGCACGGATTGCAAGAGCACGCCATGCTTTCGCTGGGCTACGGTATCTGTGGCGCCGACGCGATGTTGGATTACGCTTGAAGGGCAGAGTGTACCAGGCCACCGTACGAGCAGTTCTACTGTATGGCTGCGAGACGTGGACGCTGCGACAAGCCGATAGTCAACGATTATCGACGTTTGATCATCGCTGCCTGCGGAGTATAGCTCGTTTAAGCTGGCAACAGAAAGTCAAAAATGATGACGTCAGGAAGGCAGTCCTCGGCGATCGCTCTGTGCCACTCTCGATCATATATCCATGTGCCAGCTGAGATGGCTGGGGCACGTTCTCCGTATGGATGAGCGACGCCTTCCTCGCCTAGCTCTTTTTGCTCTCGCTGGACCTGATTGGAAACGTCGCCGTGGCGGACAAAGGAATACCTGGCGGAAGACCCTCAAGCGTCTAACAGCCCCACTAGCCATCGTGGGAACATCGCGCTTACCCGGGTGGGGTCCGAAGGACCGTGAAGATATGTGGCTGATAACACTCAGTGTGATGGCAAAAGAAAGGAACCAGTGGCGAGAATCCTGCCGTGCTTGTGTTCCCGTTTATCAATGACCCTCCCCCTCCCTTTTTCCAAAAAGACAAAAAAAGATCAAAAAACGGCATGTGTAAACAGAGAGACGAAAAAATACCCCTCTTTTTTTCTTTCATCATGTACCCTCTTCATGGTATACTTGTTGGCACATCGTCTGTAAAGACTTGTGTGATAATAATAATAATCTGAGCACAAGCTAAGCAATCTTTCGCCTTTGTCATTACGATGACAATCGAGACGAAACCGTCCACCCACGAAATGCTCGTTTAAAGATAGACGGCCTACACGTGCATTCATGTCTCCAGCTAGGACAACGATGTCACTCCTCGATGCAAGTCTAATGAGTTCTTGTAATCTTTCATAAAACTCATCCTTGTCAAGTTCAGAGCTACAATTAGTCGGTGCATAGGCAGCAACCACAAACAGGTCGCGGGATTGGTTGCGAAATCGGCCTTTTTTGCACGAACCCTGTAGTCTTACTGCACAAAGGCGACTGTCGACTGGGATCCAGTCTAACAGTGCGACCTCAGCTCGCTCACTCAAGACGATTCCGACACCAGCTTGACCAGATACCATGGCATCGTCATCAGTGGACAAACGTAGATAGTGTGACTTACGTAAGTTCGAAGGGTTAGACAATCGTGTAACTGAGCTAGAGTTATGCATGCGTGTTTCCGACAAACAGCACACATCGACGTCGAGGCTATCAAGCGTGCGAGCCAAGGCTGCCTGCTGTCCGATGCTAGCTAAAGTCCGTACATTAAACGCCGCTAATTTGAATGGTACGCGTGGGCGGAAGAACGCTCTGGAGGCATTCGAAGCAGGCAAAATATTCGAAGTGGCTGAATTCGGAAACCTCGATGAACAAGCTGCACTTGTGTCAGGGCTAACCAAAGAACCACAAAACGAAAAACAGTTATTAAAAAAGTTTGCATGCAGTGAGATCATGTAAAGCATTTTGAGCAGAGAGCAAAGAGCTTGAGAGCGTGAGAGCATGGGATCTGTCATTTTTACCTTGATTTTCATAATTGCTTGTGGGCGTGATACTACCCGGTTGCCCAGGCCGAAGTAGGGGGTTAGCTTAGGGGCCTCACCCGAAGCCTTTGGCTAAAAAGCCTGAACCACAAGGCAGTGGCTTGAGACTGAGTTTGTCTGACCTCTATCCATCGACCTTCCTGGTTTAAGTAGCTCTGCTGGCACCAAAAGGCACCACCCAGTATAGCTCAATGGATCATGAAGATACACAAACCATCGCAACACGTTAAGGTCCAGTCTCAGCGCGACGGGTTGGTTGTAGGGTGGCCAGACTCTGAGTTGGATCAAGATAAAAACCTCACGAGCTAAACTAGCTACAGTTGATGCGACCCGTCGCCCAGGTTTAGGGCCAAGTGAACAGAATTCACAGTGACTTTTAATCCTAGTGATAAGGCTCAAAATCGTGTTCACTGGGGGGGTCTTGATGTAGACTTCTTCTTGGATTGTTTGACTAATCCAGTATGCTGTCAATTAAGGTGGCAATGAAAGCTTGTTATGCTGCGTAGCAGTGAAAGCCGCAAAGAATTTGTCGTGCTTATGCCGCTCTACTCATTCACAGTGACATCCTATCGTGACTGTGCCAAATCTGCAGGTTGGGTAGCTTTCTAGGTCTCATTCTTCCTCAATTTTTTTAGGATTTTAACGTTTCATGGATGGATAGCAATTAAACATATGGTACTTGCAACCGATGCAATGATGTCCATGAGGATGAGCAAAAACAATAATAGGGCATCAGTAACCCTAGTATATGCATTTGTAAAAAACAGAAGCCTGGAACCAGAAAGGAGTCGCACAACCATAGATTACATGTGGGCTCAAATACCACCACGTTACCCAGCCTTAGAACGATATGAGAAATAAAGAGTGGTAGTAAATCTCTGATGTATCCCGGCATACAGCCCATTTGCAGTAGAAAATCAATCTAGCGCGATATTAACGGCATAGCACAAAAAGACAACTGCACATTTGTTCATATTCTCCGTAGTTTCAAGTGACTGGCGTATAATCAGCAACATAGATCGCTAATGTAGTCCCGGGGATTTCGTGAAGAAGTCCGGATAAGGTGTTGAATCTGGAATTGAGTGCACAAAATGCGATTGATGTCTTAAACTTTCCAATCGCAGAAAAACATTAGTAATGTGTGTGTACTTATGTAAAATCACAAGCCCAATGTCGGAAAAGTGTTGCGCAGTCAAAGACCGCTCATAAGCTAAGATACTGTCAGGTCGCTCATACCCAGGCAGATATACGGAAAACATTAGTAACGAGTACCGGAGTGATGAGAACAATAAGAATTTTACTCATGACGATTTCTTCCCACCGGAAAGAGACATCTTCAGTCGTCAACTGGTTGCAGCATACGAAGCTATCAAACATTTTAGGCACTCAACCGAAAGCAGTAATTCACCATTTTTATGAAGCGGGCTTTTATCGTACGCAACGCATATGTTCACAGCTGGTACAGTCGGGGGTTGTAGTGAGAATGAGCCACTACTTTCGACATCTCGTTTCTTATTCATCATCATCATCATCAGGACAGCATTACCGAATACTTAATTGCCATAGAGTGTATGGTTCGACACATTGACAACGATGGCAATGAACCGACATCAATGGAAAGAGTGCATCATCTCTATTACTCCCTGACATTTTCCTGTTGTTCAAAAACTTTATTAAAAAATTCAAAAAATGATGTGTGTAAATGGACAAAAAATACCCACTGTTCCCCCTCTCACTGTTTCAACCCGATTTGTACCCCTAGTCGCTTTGTACATTTCATTGTTTCTGTTGAAAGGCACCATATCTGTATTAGATTGTGTAAAGATATATAATTGCCATAGAACCGTGAAAAAATAAAATCCTAAAAATAGGAATATGCGGGACATGCAAAAATTTCAGAGTAACCACAAACAAACTGGGATGAAAAGCGAACACCGAAAAATGTATTTAATCAAGTTTCGAAAGCGAGTTGAGCGATATCAGCCCAAGAGATTGCTTGCGGCGTTCACAGCCGTGCATCATAATAGCTTTTCACTTGGCAACACGCAAGATTAAGCAAACACTACAAGATGCTTAATGCAAAACCGCTACGGAAGACGGTTTTGAGACATATCCTGAGGCCTAACTAGCAACTGCGATATCTGATCGTAGGGACCCCAGCCCAGAAGACAGATGGTGCAGACTTCAGAAAGGTTACTAGTTAAGTTCAGGTATCCGAAAGATGTGGCCTAACCAGCGTAGCCTGTGTAGGTTGATCTCTTTCTCTATATCAACATTATAGTATATGTATGAAAGCACAAGCCTGATCCAGGCAAAGTGCCGCACAGTCAGAGACTGCATGTGGGCTAAGATACTGTCAGGTTGCCCAGGCCTAGACAGATATAAGGAGGAAAAAGAACAGGAAACGGTAGTGAGACTCCAGCCTGTTTCAGCACGCAGCTCACTACATGTGACCAATCAATTTAGCACGGTGTTAGCCGCACAGCACGAAGTACTGCACGATTGCACATCTGTGCACCACTATATCAAGTTTAGCCCATGATCAATATAAGTTGCTTCCGAAAGCAAGGAAGACTTGTCCTTACTTCCAACAATGGGCTCATCATCAGGGACAGCATTACACTGATCGCAAGCACCAAATGCTTAACAGCCACACAACCATGACACTAAAATGCTAAATTGATAGGGAAGGATATGACTTAAACACTACGGAATGTATAGACAAAACACAGACACTTGGATGAATTACATACATCTGGGATAAAACATGCAACCAATCAAGTTTGGCAAACGAGTAAACCAACATCAGCACGGCACCTTTTGCGAATCTCATTGTCATGCATCATAAAAAGCTTTTCTTGCTACTACATTAAAAAGCATACAAAAAACCTCTAATATGCCTACAGCAAGACGGCCAAGTAACACGATTATGACCTATAGTTGAGGATAAATAGCACTTGTGAAGTGTGGTGGCGCGGACCCCAACCAGAGAAGGATCACCCCAACTATACACATGTTAGATATCAAGTCATCTGCTTCAGCCAACTCGCAGACTAGCTACCCAGCTTCAAGCGGTCCCCAGATGACCAACGCGATCTAAAAAATTGTCGTACAGCCTAAGGAGTTGACACCACCTGCTGATGCTCCCCGCTGTCATAACCGAGTTCTATCACGCATTGGCCAGGGAGCTCGCAGAAGCACCCCCGTCTGATGTGGAGCAGCACTGGAACTTCGTTCGGACAGCACTGTCCTGCGCTACTTCTGAAAGCTGTCAACCCACCCGCGCGTTGCCACGCTCTTGGATCTCGGCCCAGTCACTTGCTTTAATCGATCACCGTCGAACTTTACCCACCGGCACTGAACACAACCGTGCTCGGAGAGAATTCAATACCCGCTTAAAGGCCAGCTTAAGGAATGACCGCGAGTTCTGGTGGACGCAACGTGCTTGTGAGATGGAGGTTGAAGCCGCATCGGGCAATACTCGCAAATTGTTTCAGTTAATTAGAGCTACTGGTTCGAAACTGAATACAGTGAGCGAGACTATTTAAGAAACCGACGGCTCGCCGATCACCAATCTTAGTAGACGCTTGGAATATACAATACTCCGATATAGCTTGTAACCGTTATCTGCTGCTGCCTGTGTTATTTACCAAACAATCAAAATATATTTTGTTTACTAGAGTAGTGAAATGTACAGCTAACTTTCGCATAAACAGGATATACTTCCGATATACAACATCGTAGGAAAGAAAGGAACAAATTTGAACACACGTGCAATCCACTCAACGGGACTCCAGCTTCGAATATTTTAAAAACTTGACTTCTGAAGTGCACCGCAATTTTGATCAACAGTTTATTATTAAATTTGCCTTCAGATCGCAAAATCGTAGCTTATGTGGCATTTAGGTTAGCGGGACATCAACTCGGGACACAGCTACCAACATTCTCCGAAGCACTGAGGGTTCAAAATAAAAAATTGTTTTTCTGGGCGCACAACTATAATAAACGTACAAATGCCACCCGTTAGAAACCCAGTAGATTGAAGGCACAAGTCACCATGATCCGCTGTTTCCTATAACGGCAGGAGCAGCTCCAATGGTTCGCATGAGAATAGAAAAGTCAATAGTCTATTTAGGACCATAAATGCCAAATTTCGGAAGTATACATGACGTGCCACAAAGAAACTATGTAGTGGTATTGGGTGATTTCAATGCCAGAGTTGGTGTAGATTACGAATCTTGGCAAAACTGTCTCGGGAGGTTCAGTGTAGGTAAAACCAATGAAAATGGACAACGCCTTTTAGAATTGTGCACACAGTTCAGTCTGTGTGTCAGTAATACTTTCTTTCAAATAAACGCACAAAATAAAGTCTCTTGGAAACATCCTAGCTCTAAGCATTGGCATCAGCTTGATCTTATTCTTGTTAGGCGCACTAATATAGGAAACGTACTTCTCACCAGATCATATCAAAGCGCAAACTGTGACACTGATCATCCGCTGGTCTGTGCAAAACTGAAGCTTCCCGACACGAGATTTCACCGCACGAAATTGTCTGCTAAGCCTAGGATTGACGTCACCCGCATGTGCTAACCTAATCTAGCTACGCGATTCGCAAAAGCCTTTACAGCCGAGTTCAGCAAGACAACCCTGCTTGAATCGGCTTCAGAAAACTGGGAATCGATAAAAAGCTGCATATGCCGAGTCGCACTTTTCACTTTCGGCCCGAAGAAAGCTCGAACGAGCGACTGGTTCGAAGCAAAAGCTTCTGAGATAACTGCTGCGTTGGATGAGAAACGGTCAGCATTCCTGAGGTTCAAAGATATGCCAACAGATGAAAACCTGCGACTTTTAAGAGCAGCTAGAAATTTTGTATGAAAGCACAAGCCTGATCCAGGCAAAGTGCCGCACAGTCAGAGACTGCACGTGGGCTGAGATACTGTCAGGTTGCCCAGGCCTAGACAGATATGAGGGGGGAAATAGAAATAGAAATGGTAGTGAGACTCCAGTGTGTACTCGCATGCAGCTCACTGCCGTTGGCCAATCAATTTAGCACGATGTAAGCCGCACAGCACAGAAATGCTGCACGATTGCACATCCGTGCAGGCAGCTAGAAATAAGGTTCAACAGACTGCAAGGCGATGTGCAAACGACTG
>JACCGJ010016498.1:0-30061 GCA_013407085.1 Atriophallophorus winterbourni | reverse complement strand
TGGCAGCATCGCGTTAACAAATAAATGTGTCTGCGCAGAGTGTGTTAGAAACCAAGTAGCTACGGACTAAGAGAAATGCTGATTCTTGCTCGTTTGCGATGGTTGGGATATGTTTTGAGAATGCCTTTATACCGTTTACCACACCGCGCCTTATTCGCAAAGCCTGGCTGAAACTTGGAGAAACGACCGGGTGGCCAGTCCATGACATGGCTCGTTGGGATGAAGAAACTCACGGTAGCGCTAGTTTCAGTTTAGCGTATTCGTTTGCCTGGGTTTGGTCAAAAGCTCCACCTATTAGTTGATTTGAAACCTTACGAGATGTGGCTGCAAACCGAAGTCAGTGGCGTCAGTGTATTTGTTTCTGTATGTCATAATTTTTTAATCCGGTATTTTTGGATAAAAAAACAAAAAATCACTAAATCACATGCAACGAAACTACAAAAACAAGTTGTTTTTGCGCACATGCTTTTGCATATTTCGCTTGCATGCTTTCCCTTATTCAGGAGCTTGCTTATCTGCTTTTCCTGCTTCATATTGCTTAGCACTTTGTCTGGCTTCAGACTTGTGCTTCATGATGATGACAATGATCTTCCTTGCACGGATGTGCAATTGTACAACACTTCTGCGCTATGTGGCTAACATCATTTTAAATTGATTGACCATCTGTGGAGAGCTGCATGCTGAAACACTCTGGAGTCTCACTTCCATTTCAATTTATATTTTGTTTCTCATATCTGTTTCTGTTTGGGCAACCTGACAGTATCTTAGCCCACGTGAAGTCTATTACTGTGCGGCACTTAGCCTGGATCAGGTTTGTGCTTTCATACATATATACATACATATCTGGGCCTTGATAACCTGTCATTATCTTAGCCAACCAGCATTTTTTGACTGTGTCGCACTTTGTATGGATTAGGATTGCTTCTATTCTGTTTCTCATATCTGTTTAGGGCTGGGGAACCTGGCATTATTTAACCCACATACAGTCTATGACTGCACTGCACTTCGCCTGGATCAGGCTAGTGATTTCATACATCGTGCCTAACACACTTGACGCAGAACTCATGGAGTCCTGGCTTGTGCATTGCAGTTCAAAGTATCAGTTTCATCTAATTATTTGCCGATTCATCGTCGGCAAGGAGGCAATATGTTGTAGCATCATTTTTGGCATTAATTTACAAACTGTCAACAAATTTTACTTTCGTAGGTTGCGGTTTACATATTTCATAGTCTACAGCTGCTAATCATGGATGTTATTTTTCCAGGTCATCTTCATTCTTCGAATTAAATGATGTGACTTTTGGTATAAATTTCGTCTGCATTTATTGATGGATGACACGAAGATCATTTATCATATTGACGATGAGGAAACCCCCTATTTGGTCAAGTTGCCTGTGCCTCCGGGTTCCGTTACTTTGGGCGATTTTAAAAACGCTTTAAACAGACCTAGCTACAAATTCTTTTTTAAATCCTTAGATGCAGATTTTGGGTTTGCGTCATATTTAACTTCATTTCAATTCTAGTGTCGTTAAGGAAGAGGTCACCGACGACGACGCCCGTCTGCCTTGTTTCAGTGGAAAGGTCATTTCTTGGGTAATTGATTATTACGAGCTTTTTGAATTTCTGCAGTTGGTTTCGGCTGATGGCAGTACAAAATCGGATAATCCTTCTGGCAGCGGTGACATTCCATCTACCAATCACCCACATAATTCCAGTAAAACATCCAGGTGAGCTGCAATCCTTCGCTCTATGCTGTTTTACTTGCCATCAGACCATGCTTTTATTATTGGTCCCGTTGCTTATATTTTCCCTGCCTAACATGGATGTTCTTACACCTCCAGTTTTCAAATAATGTATTTTATGTGGACGTGGCTTTTCTTTTAATTTCATGAAAATTTTCTGGCAACGAAAGAGACACTCAGATAAAATGGTTAAAGTTCTTAGCCTATATTACACTGCATTCCCATACACCTATACCGTTCTCTGCCGTGTATCAGTGCATGCCTGTTTCCACTATGTGGACTCGCAATGCCTTACGAGTGCGTTGGTGTAGCACAAGCAACGCTTCAAAAACCACCAGATTTCCCGCTGTGGCCAAGTACGCCCCGAAACGATTGTCGGATCTTGAACCGGGGAAGACCCATTCTTGATGTTCGTGTGGACTGAGCAAGAATCAGCCATGGTGTGATGGATCCCACAAACCCACGAGTTTCCGACCAACGCGGTGGATTGTACCCTCAGCAACCGGGCGAGAAACCCCGTACGCGCTGTGCCAGTGCTAGCACACCAGCACTCCCCTGTTTTGTGACGGAACTCACCGCCACCTGCCCGACTCGGTTCTAGCGCGACAAGCCGCATGTGAGCACTCGAATTCGGTTTGTCTGGGAGACGGGAAACGTGTGTTTTGCGAGGTGTGTGGCCTTGTGAAACACACTTAGTGCTGTGTCGAGTATGTGTGGAGGCTTCCTTACCGTTGTAGTGCCTTTGAACACTTTCCCCGCCTTAGCTACTCCTTGACTTTCAGTTTTATCTTTTGTTATATCTGTCTAGGCCTGGGCAACCTGAGAGTATCTTAGCCCACGTGCAGTCTCTGACTGTGCGGCGCTTTTCCTGGATCTGGCTTGTGCTTTCACACACTCATTACCATACGTTTGTCAGTTAATCATGTAGCGGACGTCACACAGTTGTAGGTATGTATATTAAGGAATTGTTAAATGAGTGAATAAAGGATTGGATGAACGTTTCACAAGTCTGGAATAAATCCATGTGCCACGCTGTCTGGAAACTTCTCTTGTTACTATCTGGTTTTCCGGGCATAGAGGGACAGTACAATAATAGTGACATCGAATTTGCTGCTGAAACCCGTTTTCGGGATTATAGGAGACGTAATTCGAAAACTCACGCAACTTAACCTTACTGTCTTGATGAAGGCAAACAGCCAAAACCGGTTGTGGTGATGTTATCAGAATAGTATATAAGCTCTTTATCAGTTTTTATTTGAGTAACTTTTATTTCAGCGGTTTAAGCTTCATTTCCAACATCTGTACTGTGTAACATTCTGCTTGACAGTACAGTATGCAATATGATTCATGTTAAATTTACAGCCGTTATTAATAGACCTAGCACTATTCCTCAGAAATGGTTTATTTCCGCTTCTTAATTTTGAAACGGCTAGGCTAACACAACTATTTTGAAATTTCGATACGTAGTTTTCTAACACTTTGTTCATATCCGCTGGATATCACGCTATGTACAACAAGGATGTTGTGGCTTTTCTAGATAACATACCGGTAACATCTTTTCAAGCAACGGTTTCCTAATGTACTTATGCTGCTAATTATTTGCTTTTGCTTTGTTGCGGACTGTTCTCCATGGTTAAATCACCACAACGTAAACTGTTGTTCCGGGCTAGCTCAAAAACCCACGTTGTTTTAATGTTGTGATGATAATTACTCTATAAAACATCTTTATTTATTTCGTTCCCCTATTTTGTTCACGGTGTCTTACATTTTACAGTAAACAGTCCATTGATGTCGTTTCTCCATCAAATCGTCCTATCGAACCCCCAAGCGAACAGGAACACGCTGTCGGTACCACCGGTGTAATACTCGAAGGCTGCGATACGTGTGGTGATACTGATTCAGTTTGCAGCAGAGGTAATGATCTTCGTTGAAAGTCTTTCCTCATACTCATCATTTGCGTGCACTCGCGTTCAACTTCATTTTTAGCTTTCTTTCTGGTCCTGGGCAATCGGACAGTCCACCAGCCCAAGTGCACTTTAGCAGAGTGTGCTGCACTTTTCCTGGCATCCAGATTGGCTTTCCATTCGCCCCAATGTCTATATTTTGCCATTTTTTCCGGAACATGTGGTTCACCTTTAAACTTTACAACGCTTAATTAATTAACCCAGTGCAAGATGTTGTATTATATATAACTCGGTTCTGTGAATCGTAACTTTTAGACTAATTCATCTACGTTACTTTCAGTTTAAGTTTTTGAATTTAAACGAATCAAAAACTTACCGTTCACGTTGGTTTGTGCAGTAAAATGGCTTATTGTCAAAGTTTCATCTTTTCTTCAAAACTCCTTGGTTCATATAAGCGATTATTTTACACCTTCGATCTACTGAAATAATCATTAAAGCTTCCAACTTGCTGTTGCCAAATAGTTCCCAATTACAGATTCAGTGGAAAAAATGTCTGGACTTACAAGTTGAACTACATATGAAATCACACGTGTATGATAAAAAATTCGCTTTTTGACTCGCCAAGGCAGCAAGGGTTTGGTATCATAATTTTCCTTTTCGATATCTTTCCGGGCCTGGGCAACCTGACAGTATCTTAGCTCACGTGCAGTGTTTGACTGTACGGCACTTTGCCTGAATTCATGCTTGTGATTTCATGTATACATACAGATGAACTGCTGGCGCGTTCCATCTAACCGAAGCAAACTGGTTTTAAGGCGCCAGTCACACGCCGCAGACCTTTCTCCTGTCAGTAAAAGCAGTTCTGTTGGGCTTGTGAGAAGCAATTTGTACAAGCCAAGAGCTGAATTCGGTTGCCAGAGGGTGCTTCATAAGCACGCCATATGAGAGCATCTTTTCGTAGTCATGGAGCATAGATATGGAGTCAGGCAAAGCGCCAATATTAATCAGGAAAAGCAGATGTGCAAACGCGTAAATAGAAAGCGGACAAACGAAATTTGCAAATGCGTGTAAAACGCAGCTTGTATTCGTAGTTCCAATGCATCTGATTTTATGATTTTCATTTTTTTAAATATAAAATGATGCAATAGGTTAGGATAAAAAAGTTCTGACTTCGACCACTTCTAGATCGCTATCACAGGTGGTTATATTTGAAGCAGAACCACTGGAGTGTTTGACGCTTTTTGGTGCAAAGCACAGACCATATCTTGAAGCTTCAAGTGTCCGGTCGCCCGGAGCATGTTACATCATATGGTCGTTTCCTAGAATTACGATGTCATCCAGGTACTCTTCCTCTCACGTACCCCTGTCACTTGGCACAAGTTTAACTGCCGTTCGCCCAGACAAGCGAAAGCTTTCATTAGGACATCGTCGATCGCAAAGTTAAAAAAGAATGACAAAATAGGGCAGCATATTTCAGATAACAAGAGTTGTGATTACCTTAGGAGACTTTCGGCTTTAATTTTCTCACGCTATTTGACTATTGAATCGTATTCAGCACTCGTTTCATGTATTTATTCATTCACACGGGCTGCATACAACCTGTCTACATCGTTGTCGAATTCTGAGTTCGTTTCACATTGTCTTACTTTGCCTGGTTGACTTGAATGCCGGATTTTCTTTTAGCAAGTGATTTGGATGTTTCATGTGATTGGATAAAGTGGGTGGGCTAAACGTTTGGGTACAGTAGCGTATGCATCACCCAATTCATTCACCTTCGAATATAACAAACTATGCATCACAATTTCGTGGAAAAATCGAATCGACTGCTTGTTGCTAAAGGTACCATTTGTTATTCGTGGCATTTTGTGCATACACAATTCCCCAAGTAAACTGAATAAACACTTTAGTCTACATTTTTGGTGTTAACTTCGATCATTATGACCCACTTTACATATTTCTGCAGTGCTATCACTGATTACACATTACTTACCATTTTGTATCGTTAGATCGCGTCCCACCGCTCCGCAATTTTCCCTCGTACAAACACGGTAAGTTGCGCGTTTTCACAACATCTGTTCTGTCGTATCAATCAATTTTGTCCGTACAGTAGCTAGACATTCCATCACACTTTTGGTCCTGTCTCCGTTGTGTACCGTTCGTTGTTAGTTTGTCTATTGATTGACGGGTGCTCGACATTCGGTTATTTTGTATGTTGTACGAATTCACTTGGGGTTTACCGAAAACGGTCGTCCGTTTTGAGTGAACGCGATTGGTATTGGTGCACAGGTGTGCAATTGTACTGTAATTAAGTACTGCGCGTTCAACGCGTTGTTATATTAAACTGCCACCGGTATTGAGTTGCATGCGAAAACACACTGGAGTCGAACTGCCATGCTCACCTACATCTATCTAGGCTCGGCCACCTGACACTATCTTAGCCCTCGTAAAGTAAGTAAGTAAGAAATCCCAAGCCTGGATCCAGGCAAAGTGCCGAACAGTCAGAGACTGCTCTTGGGATAAGATACTGTCAGGTTGCCCAAGCCTAGACGGATATAAAAAATACGCAAATAGCAGTGAGACAGCAGTGTGTTTCCACGTGCAGCTCATCACCTTTGGTAAATCAATTTAGCACGTGTTGGTTGCGCAGTAAAGAAATACTACACAACCCCACATCCTTCATAGGTCCACTTGCGGTCTATGGCTTTACGGCACATTACGTAAATCCAGGTTTGCGATCCTACACTGTAGGGTGGCTATCACTGTTGCAGAATCGAAAATGGGGCCGCGTTGCCACAGCTGCTATGGCGTTTGACTTTTAATCGGAAGTTTATGGTTCGAATCTCTTGAAAAATGTGCTTGCCTTATATTCCCATCATACTCGGGTGTCAAAAGGGTACTAACAAAAATGGAGAATATAACTGCGACTGCTTATAGATAAAATTATATCAAATGTAACGCTCCGTAATAAAGAAACCGGATATAAGCACCCACCCTATGGTCCAAAGCAACCTGAATGAAAAACTATCGAGGTTTCTCTCAAATGATCTAAAACATGTTCATCTGGGAACTTGGCGGTTAAACTTTCAATGCAAATCCCATGTACAATACGAACCTGCTTTTGTCTCACACTCAGACGGGTTCTGTTAATTTCGGGGCTGAATTAGTGTTTTTCTCCCTATGATTTCGCTTGCCATCGACTTTGCAGATTCCGTTTTAGATGACTCCTTGTGTTGTGTCTATTGGTTGTCTGTGTTGTTTATACAAAGTCCGTTGACATTTGCATTACGTGGAGTTTCCGCAGTATGATGTAGTACATCGTGATGTATTACCGTGCACCGCACAGGATATTGAATTGCTGGTACCTCCTTATCATACCTTTATTGTATTTCCCACTGTGTTAATTTTTGCATTGATCCTCACTTATTATTATTCCCTGTAATAATGGTCACTTTCATTTATATATTGGAACTTGTTGTTGTCGCCTGATCAGCAATCTTAGACTTTTTGATACAAAGACAACCTATTGGAATAATCAAGATTGTTCACTCAAGTTGGCCTATGCACGTTCGGCTATCTTTAGTTAGTGTGAGTATGAAATGAGAAGCATGCATACATGCAAACTACCACACATTTATAGCCTGCATGCGGACTGAGGTACTGTCGTACCACAGGCCTAGGCAGTGAGACCGCAGTGTTTTCCGGCATACCGCTCAATGTCTGTGCAAATCAGTTTACCAGAGCCCTGGTAGTTGATATTGCTTGTTCCTGTAGCGCATCATGCAATGCGTCGCCTTTCTCGTTGTTTGCTTTCGCTTTCAATCTTACAAATGTTTGTAAACGAATCGACCATGGCAACATCAAAATACGTTGATGCCGACGGCAACTACATGGTCACAAACAATCTCGACAATCACCGAAAAAATAATGCGGGATAAGCCATCAAAACTTCGCAACTCAGTGCAAACTGTACAAACTTGCAGTGTAGTATAAGTACATGAAACGTGGGCGCATAATTTTGCGTGCTTTGTTTAGATCCTGCGCGTACTATTTCTTTACCGCGCAGGTAACCGTGCAAAATTGATTTGCCAAAGTTACTGAGTTGCATGCGAAAACACGCTAAATTCTCACTACCATTTTCTCTTATCCGCCTAGCCTGGACCAACCTAACAGTATCTTTGCTCACGTGCTGCCTTTAACCGTGTGGCAGTTTGTCTGTATCTCGACTTGTGATTTCATTCTTCATTCATACTGTGTGCATAAGTGATTCGCAGATTGGTTCTCATTTCGTTCGTCAGTGCTGCCTCTATCACTGGTTCCAGGCCTGTTCGAACTAATCCTACCGTCTGTCTATCTGATGAGTGCAAGCAGTTCGTACCCGTAATGGATTTTAAGTGCAGAGGAGATGAACACCACTTTAATGGAAGTTCGTTCGGAAGCTACTATTAAATCAACTTCGTGCCGAACCTTTGAGCGATTGATTCATTCTAAGTCAAGCGATGATCCCACTTTTATAGTCAGCGAATGCTGAGCATGCAGTCCCATGTATTGTTGCACACGGCACCCAACGGGTAATGGAATTTTAGTACTTGCACTATGTGCTCCCCAAAGGCTGGTCAGTGTCATAGGTTTGAACCAAGTTTAAATTAAGCCTTCATTGCTCAAATTGTCTTTAAAGTTTGCTGCAATGCTGTCACTAATGTTTTTAATATTTTCAATTTCTATTATTAATTTAATTTAGTTCACGTGTACATTTTAAAACGACTGTGCAATCGTAGAGTATGCCTATGCTGTGTGGCTAACACCGTGCTAAATTGATTGGCCACCAGTGGTGAGCTGCATGCTGAAATACGCTGGAGTCTCACTACCACTTCTATTTTCTACGTCATATCTGTCTGTGCCTGGGCAACCAGCTCACTTGAAGTCTCTGACTGTGCGGCACTTTGCCTGAGTCAGGCTTGTGCTTTCATACATACATACCTTTTAAAACAGAATTATTATGCATATACTGTTTTAAAATGTTACCTTGCTAGTTTATTATGATGCTCAAATCCCCCTCACTTGCCGTTTGCCATCACAGGGCGTTTAAACAGTAAAAGCTTTCTTCGGTAAACGATGAAAAAGTGACAAACAAACGTATACATTGGAGCCCGTGCTATTCATGCTAGTTTTTACAAAGTTAATTTAGTGATATATAATTTTATTGATCATAATCCGGTAAACTTTTATCCCAAGTGTGACAGCTTGCCACCAGGGGTCTCTCTTGACTGTTACTATGTCCTGTCCCTACAACGTATGTACGTCTGTTTGACACAATGACACACGACACATAGAACTTTTAATAGGAAAGGGAAACAATGGGTGATGAGATCAATACGAAAATGCTTGCGCGCTGACTCAGCAGAGTATTGGGAGGTGCTGTTTGCTGAAAATGTGTTTTCGGGGTGACGTTTCGGTAACGGTTGAATGTGGGTCAATATACTGTCGAATGAAGTGTAAATAAAGGGGTAGCGAGCAAACGTTTTCACAACTATCTAGTTCTGTAATCTGCATTCGAGGGGTATTAAATTCTCGGTGTTGCTATGCTCAAATATTCTTGGTTTTTACGTGTAGGTGGAATGCTTCTGATTTGGTCTAAAACGTATTCCAATACTTGAGTTCGTGTGGAAATTCATATCAACCAAATAGCACAGACATGTTATTCCGATTGCAATTTTTCGTGAAGTCCCTAGACGGCCCCGCATAATAAAGAACAGAATCTATTTATTTCGCATTATACAGTTATTTTTAACTAAATTGACTCATAATGCTGCCTTCAACAGCAATATAACTGCCTTTCCAAGCTCATCGTCGTCTGCATTATTCTGAGGTTTTGCATAGCACTCATGATTTGTCGGGCATATTCTGTAACATTCCTGCTAATCTTGTCCGATTGCGAATTTTTTTATGGTATGTTGTTTGTCAGTTACTTTCTTTCCCAACATCTTATTTAATAATCTGGAAAATAATTTAATTTCCCATCGATTTCTGTTGAATAATTATGTTGTTTTGATTGGTTGAATGTCGTCGAGTAGTACATTCAATTTCATCCACGCTTATAATCAATCAGCCAGGACTATTGCTCACTCCTAAAAAGAATTAAATGCGATGAAGCCACCTTTCGGTGCATTCGGCGTTAAAGTCCTTTGATCTTTCGTCATCCGCAGTAGCTTGTTTTCTGGTTCGCGATTCGTTCGTTTGAATTTGCAAAATCTCTTGTTAACATCCGCATTTTTATAGTTGTCGAAAACAGAACCCTACTCGTTGAAACCGCTTTGATTATTGGACTCGAGCGGTCATAAGTGCATTCCATTTGTGTTGTAACCTGAAACGTTCATTCTACTTTGTTTAGCTCACGGCTTGAACAGGAGTTAGTTTTGATGATGTCAACTTGCAATGGTGGTTCACTTATTTTCTAATTTGTTGAATCGTTCATGTGGCTTTGAGACTTGTCTGTTCAACTACCCGGCATGGAATCAAACAACAGCAGCAATGTCACCGGCATCTAAAAATAGTCGATGGGCTGGTTGACAATCAACTCGTCGCTAAATTCTTTACATACACTATCCATTGCTATCGTGCGTTGTTTTTGAATTAATCGTATAACGGTAGAACCGTTTACAGACAGAAAATGCTGACCGGCGTCTTTAATTTGTTTACTACTTGACCGGTTCGGAACATTCTAGCCCGGATAAAGATTTCTTCGCTTTTATGTTTACTTGTTCTATCACACGCTTTTACCTCTATCACCTGTTACTCTTCACAATATTTTGTAAACCCAGGATCACGTTTAGGTAAATTCAACCAGCGTCCTCAAGCTTACGAGACTTCGTCTTCCTTGATGAGTTCGGATCTGGAGTCGACCAGCTTCTTCGATTCTGAAGACGATTCAAGTCGGTACGTCTTTATCTTACGCAACGTCTCATATGGTCGTCAGTTATTGAGCGCGCGCATACAGTCCATTTTTATCGTGTCACAAAACTCATTGGAACGGTATTGATATCCTGTTTTATTGGTAGGACGAGTTAAAGGTGATATTTTAGCGCGTATTGGTCAAGCATTCTTTACGTTTATGGCAAACAATCACATGAACACCGATCGATTATTAGTGATTT
Organism: Atriophallophorus winterbourni; assembly: GCA_013407085.1. NCBI lineage: Eukaryota > Metazoa > Platyhelminthes > Trematoda > Plagiorchiida > Microphallidae > Atriophallophorus > Atriophallophorus winterbourni. Next base: position 19,264 of record JACCGJ010016498.1, on the reverse strand, counting down.
CGTTGACCTAATCGAAATCAACTTACCTTCCACGGGGTTTGAAGCTCCTACTTGAACGGTTGATCGATTTCTTAGTAACCGGTTCCCTGCACTGCTGAGTGGCACGTCATTCATGATCTGATGATGTCCTCCATCTATTCTTGTTCCCATCCATACTGGTTCTCACTCGAACCATCCTCTTACAATGCATCAGTATGCAGGGTTACCGTGGCCTTGCAGCGACTGTCGTCGGTCTTTTCTAGAGTTTCCTGATCTATTGCACTACTCGCTCTTTTCACTCTGAATTCACCTAGGCACTTGGATGTCGTTGTCATTACTCATTTTACACCCGTATATGGAAGAGAATTAAGTTTAAGCTGAACAAGTTCTGCCACTGTTGGATAAGTTTTGTTTGGCCAACCTGTTCAATCGCATGTGGCAAGACACATGTAGGTGGGGTTAAGCCCATAGCCACGAACAAGAATGCGTATTTGCATGCATTTCCATCACACACAGGTTGGTCGTACCACCAGAGACTTATAAGCTCAACTTGTTTACCATTCTTCCACTGTTTAAAGGCATGCGGATCCTGATCCTACTGTTCCAAACAGTGCAAACAGCACGAAGCCGGTCGTGAGGGGGGGTGATAGTAATGCATGCAAATATGGATTCCAGTTCAAACTAATTTTCTTAAATTTGCAAACGCGAACAGGTTCGATCCACGGTCATCTAGCTTGGGAAATTTCAATGTTCTGTACCCGAGTGCATAACATGATGGTGAAAATATTCACTTTTATTTTGGTCTCTAGTGTTGTAGGAACATCTCGTACATAATATCCCCACTGTCGTCTACCATTGAATGTATTTTCTCACGTTTTACCAATGTCGTCTGATGATACTACAATTGAACTGTCGGGAAACCATCAACCGACCAAATTTTCATTTTCTTAGCTATTGTCCCATCGTTACCTTCGATTTATTGTGCTTTCTTAGTTTCCAGGACCCGCAGTTGCAAACAACACGTCACTATCTATCGGAAACCGACAACAAGCGGCTGTCCTCAGTGCCGTCTGCTTATTGTTGTTAACTTTCAAGTTAGCTCTGGCTATCCTGATTACTACGAAAAGTCTATTTTGTGCACGCGTGTTATTCCACGAAGTCATATCTGCTATCTATTCTCGTATTGCAGTTAATCTCTGCACGTTTGTTTTATTCATTTTGATAAGCAAACCCCCTTCGGCTTTCGTAAATTTAACATTATAAAATGAATCAATTGGGCTCAGCTGTGCTCTGCTTCGATAAGCTCGCTTTTGCTTTGATGATACACATGATCAGTGTTTTTTGCAACAAACACCGTGCTCTATTGATTGCCTCTGAAAGAGATGCAACTGAAACATCCTCACAGCCTGGCTATCAAGATTTTGTATTTTATTTTTCGCTTTGATCTCAACAATCGGATAACCTATGTTTTATCTATCACTGCGGTATTGCGTTACTTCCGCAGCTTTTCCTTCTCTCAAACTTAATGTTTACGCTTGTTTTCGTGCCCTTTATGGCTACAGCTTTTCCTCCGCAACTGGCACCACAATGTCCTCTGCCAATTATGCCCGACATCAAAGGAAACAACGACACAAACGCCGCCGAATATTACCGATTCGGAGGATCAATGAAGATGCAAGTGTTTATCTTTCATGTGTTTTCGGAACGAAGTTCTGATCTGCCTCTCTCTCTGTATTGCATATGTTGCTTAATGCCCGGCTGTTTTACCTGCGTTGTCCAGAAATTTATCGAATAGAAGCTTTTAAAAAGCAACACATGAGCTGTAGTATTCTGTCCGTAACCCTGACGCCTCAGTTATTCCAAGTAGCAGCGAGTCCCATCCGCTAACTCGTTAGTTTGCCACTGATTTTCTTTGAAATTGCCGTTTGAATAGCATTTTGTTGCGAATATTGTAGAGTCATCAATAGATCACAAAACTTTATGCCGTTTGAATGTCGCGAGGTTCTTGATCAGGACCCCTTTGATCGCGAGTCATTTCGATTGATATTCCTCAATCAGCAATGGATTGGCCAACGGTAGTGAGCTGCATGCTGAAACACGCTGGAGTCTGACTACCATTTCTATTTCTATTTCCCCCTCATATCTGTCTAGGCCTGGGCAACCTGACAGTATCTTAGCCCACGTACAGTCTCCGACTGTGCTGCACTTTGCCTGGATCAGGCTTGTGCTTTCATACCATACCATACCTCAATCAACCAGAATTCTGTTCAAAGTATCGGTTGATTTTGCGGTTCCCGGTCGCAGCGATCCTTAATTTCCTTCAATCGTCGAGTTTTTTTGGCCTGTAGCTTTACTGCTGTTGCATGACGTGAATTTGTTTGTATAAAATCATGGATGTGAACAATCGTACCGTTCTTTTGTGTAACTGACGCTACGCTACATCGATTGCCGCTAGTGATGTGGTCTTGCGGATGATCTCGGTCAAACGACGGTGTTTCGTTCTCATGACTGCTGCACGATCGTAGCAACGGTGAAACAGTGCTATTCTAGCTCTGGCTTGTTTTCTTTGTTTTTTTATTTCGAAGAGACCCTTTATAAGCGTTACAGACCTGTGCAATCCGTGGAATTACGCTATGCTCACTGACGTTTTAAATACTATTACTATGCTACGTTTCTCGCCCGGAAATGCTTGATATCAGTGGATCAGCTCACGTTCAACGTTTAGTATTGGGATAAGTGGAAAACGGTTCCAATATGCCTCCTAGATGCAGACAGGTTCACAATATTTTGAACCTAATGTTTCTGACCAGAATTCCTGACTGCTATATATTTAGAACATTGCGATTAGCTGTCTTATAGCAAGATCGCAGGCCTTTTCTATTATCCATTCTGCGTTTAACCGTGACGGCGTTTGTAAGAAAACGATTGCTTTCTCCGCAATAGAAAACAAATAAATTCGCTCTCAATATATCATTTCGGGATATACATTATCACATACATGAATTAAAAAAGTAGCGAATAGATATCGATCGTTCTTAGTGAACACCTTTTTCATCCGTGGTCTTTGGTTGCTCAGGCATCCTCGTTCAGCAGCATGACCGATTCGACCATGTCGCTGAATGTGATCACCGTCACGTTGAAATTGGACACGGTCAACTTTTTGGGAATCAGTATCGTCGGCCAATCGAATAAGGCTGGTGACGGTGGGATTTACGTTGGATCAATCATGCGTGGTGGTGCTGTCGCGCAAGACGGTCGAATTGAACCCGGGGATATGATTCTGGAAGTTAACCGCATCAGCTTCGAAGACATGAGCAACGACGAGGCAGTGCGGATTTTACGGGAGGAAGTTCAGAAACCCGGGTAGGTTGTTACCACTCAGTGTTTTAGGTTAGTGTTTGGCATTAATCTAACCACACTTCGCTCTAGATTCTTCGATGGTTATCCTGGGCATATGGTTTCGTTGTTTTCAGCATTCGCGTAATTCGAATGACTTTAGGTTGAAACGTAAAGCGCCATATAACCCGAACATCTCCTCTTCAGTTACTTCATCTTTACATGTAGCAGTGTCCTAAATGGAACGCGCTTTGTTCACGACTCTCCACATTTTGTTTTTTTACAGTCCCATCACTCTAGTGGTGGCAAAATGTTGGGATCCCAGCCCCAAGGACTACTTCACACTCTCTCGCCAAGATTCTGTCCATCCAATCGACACGCTTGCTTGGGTTCTACACACAAATGCCATGACTGGTTGCGTACCGCTGAACGAATCTAACAATGTGCAACCACAAAACGGGATGAATATCATGCACAGTAATTGTGTTTTATTCTGTCATTGCCCTCCTTATGCATTAAATTTCTGTCTATACAGTGAAATCACATCCCGGACCCAAGCAAAGGGCCCCACAACCATGCACTGCACATGGGCTACGATACTTTTAGGTTACTCAAGCGCAAACATATATAACAAAGGAAATATGGCACTGAGACAGCATCCTGTTTGCACATCAAGCTCAATACCGGTTATAAATCAATTTAGTTCTGCGTTACCTGTGCAGGACCGAACTGAGGTCAGGCATGGTCGTACGCTATCTGTCGGCTGAGATGCTTTCAGGTTGCTCAGGGATAGGCGTGTATAACCGGGAACCATAGCTGTGTGTCTCCAGTGGCTCACTACCGTTAGCAATCAATTTAACACAGATTTGCCTGCACAATACACACATACTGTAAAATTTCACATCTGAAAACGTATATCGCTGTATTCTATTACTGATTTTATCCTATTTTATTACTTACATTTTGAGGTTGCTTTAATTTACGAGTAGTATTATCTTACAATTTGAAAAGCACAGCTCGTGTTCAACTAGACTAGTAAGTCTCGTATTTTTATTCTTTTCGATATGACTATGACCTCACAATTTTAACACTACTTTTGGCTTCTCACCCGTTGTTCACTTTTACGAATTTTTTTCATCTCTAGAAAGCGCGGAAAACATTTAACGTCAATTCGATATGCTCCAAATTTATAATTTGATTGTTTTTAACACGCATATTAGCATTGCCGTTCCACATCGCTCATCGTGATGCGGTATTCGCACTTTTTCCATCTACTAAAAATGTGTTTGTTCATCATTCGACGCGATGAAAGTTTACCTCGCTTGGCTTCTGTTCATGTACGCGGCATTCTATTCCAGGCGGGTTTTTCCCACTCGGTGCCAATCCTGGTTTATCGATGCCCGGTGTATTGCCTCCCCAAATGTCCGCGTTGAATTCCATGCCTCATGCGAGCAACATGACTAGCAAATCGCTTCCCGAGGTTGCGGATTCTCAGCACCTTTTGTCTGACCCACGCGGCTATCGAACTGGGTGCCTTGGAAGCAGCGGTGTCGGTCCTGGTACAAGCAGCACTAAGACCCGTTCGATTGCGGAGATGGATTCCAAAACCGGCGCCTCGTTGCTTGCCGTCACGCGGTCGACCGCATCACTCACTGTGGCTGCTGATATGCCCTCGGTTGTTCATAGCATCCTGCTTCCAGATTCTGGTCTGGATATTAGAGACCGCACTTGGCTTAAAATTACCATTCCTAATGCATTTATCGGTAAGTTATCACTTCTCGTATGAATTTTATTATAAACCCAGCCGCTTTCCCTTTCGAATTGTTTTTTCTAAACAACTTGCATCTCGCAGGCCAAATTATATCCACGTATCTCGAGTCGGATTGATGTTTAACGAAGTGCATTCTTTCGAATCCTTGCATCCTCGTGCTGGAATTTCATCCCACTTATTTTTGTTTCTGTCAGTTACAACATCTATTGTCCCTCTAACCTATCATTCCGTTTACTACCATTTCGAACCTAACATGTATCTCAGCACCCATATATTCAATATCTGATTCACTTTGCATGTCTCCAAGATTACAAGCATTCAGAACGGCGTCATTATCGTCAGCGGCATCAAGCACCTCCTGGCATTTCCATGGGGTTTGTTATTTATGCAATCTTGACAGATGGAGAATCGAGTTCAAAATGCTATCGCTCTTGTAATCTACTGTGACTTCTCAGTTATTTCGGAGTCTCCGATTTCGACAACTTCATTCAGACTCATCGTACCGCCACCATAAATTGTCCGTCTGTTTTGTTGAAATTATGCTTAAATAGATTTTTCAAAGTCACTCAGCTCTCATAAAGCTCAGCAATTTTGTGTGCACTCGCTTCAAATAGCTTCACGGTCGGTTGGCTTTGTGCAAAGGATTTTAAGCCTTTTCTACTTTCTACGTACCACATTATTATTAAACACGACTTTTCATTTTGATTCTGAACTACAAGTCACTTTTGCTTATGAGCAAAGCGATTGAAACCAGAAGCCTCGTTATTCCAATAATCGAAGCATGATTCTTGCGAACCCGTTGGCGAAGATTAAACATATATTTATGCTACCCATTGTTAATATTTCTGACAAGCTGCCATCACCGCTGTGTAAATTTCTACGGCTAATTAAAGCTAGGAATGAGACACATTAATTTGGTCATCCATAAGCACCTTGAGTGCTTGACCAGGAATCACTATGTGATTCTGTGTTTGGACACCGTGGTTCGTTGTACGAACCGTGTGTAAGAGTGGCATTCGTGTATGACTTTGTTTACCACTTATCCACTGTTTCAAGGCTCACTGAACCTAATCTTACTGTCTCCACTTGATGACGACAAACAGCCAGAAACCGGTAGTGGTGTGTAATTTCGGGGTGTGTGAGCAACATATTATTTTGAGACTCCTTTCTGTTACCAGCTTTGATGTTTTAATTTGTTGATGAAGTCAGCTTTCTATCTAGCTCTTGTGAACAACTTTCTTGTTCTCAATCCTTCACACCATGTGCTTTTATTCTATCCCAGGTTCAGACCTTGTAGATTGGTTGTACAATCACATCGATGGTTTCGCGGATAGGAAAGAAGCACGCCGCTACGCTTGTGAAATGCTCAAATGTGGTTACATTCGGCACACTGTCAATAAGAATACTTTTTCCGAACAATGCTATTACGTTTTCGGTGATATTGCCACTGGTATGTTTTCACATTTAAAACGGTGGGATAAACCATGCAATATTGGGGCTTAGATAGTTAAGCATCCTTTGTGCCTTCCCTTAAAAACGGAATTGGCGTTTTTCAACGCGTCTCTCTACAATATTGACGAAAATCCTAGTACGGATTGGTGTGTTCCATGGTCACTAATGTCATGGAAGAAAATGGCTTTATTCGTGTACACGAATTCACTGCAATCCTATTAATTCAACCACACAAAAACACTTTTCCAGAAACCTTACGTAAACACTGTTAGTGTGAAGATTCAATGTCGAAATTCAGACTGTCGGTCGCCTCCTTAGATCAAGAATAACCTTGGATAGATCAGCCGAATAACGGCCAAGGTAAAGGGATGAAAGAATTTATGAATTTTTCAATCCTCTATTAAGGGACGAGATATTGACTTTGAGTGGATGGGAAGGTTAACCCGTCCCGGCATGCTTCAGATAGGCCGATTATAGAACACCTGGGGTCAGTTGGTACGGCTTCTCGGAAGATCCTCACGCATGCGCAACAAGTTTGCCTGGACGTTTAGATTTAATGCAAGTTGGTTTGTGCGCGTAGTTCATGGTGGTTGACTTAGTGATGTAGTGTGCAGTGGCTTAACGAACTCAATTTTGCTCATGATTGGGACGCATTATCAGTATTACTCCTTATTCTGAAGCTATGAACGTATAATGCATCCTCGTATCGTGTTTTTCCCTGCTTTTGTTTCATCTAGTATTCCGTATATTTTGCTCTCCCTAGGTTTGTGCAATAAGACAGTTTTGTGCCCATTTTTCGTTTTTTTCTCACTATCATACCGTGCCTTATCAACTTTTTAATCCTTTCCAACTTTGAATAACTATTTTTTGCAAACATTTTCCATTTTCACGGATAACTAATTCCAGGTCTATTATTCGCGTGATCAATAACTTTCACAGCACCCTTGAATTTTCTCGACGTCCGGAAATTAATGCCGCTTGTCATACGTGGGATTGTTCACGTCTGTTGGATAATTTGTTAATTACCGCGCTAACATTCGAGGATCTCGTGTTATGCATTCACGACAGTCGTGTCTACTGATCGAGACATGCGCACTTCGCTTCTTGGTACTTGCACTACCGCTTCATTGCTGACCGTAATTGTTTTATTTGATTATCGTTACTTGGAAGGACTCTCTCTATTACTCAGAGATAGACTCTACAAAGCGACAATTCAAGCTGTGTTATTTTACGGGTGCGAAACTTAAACATTACCTGCACAGGTCAAGTTTTACGGATGCCGGACGACCGAATTTTGAAACTTATTCTTTTTACGACCCTGAATGGCTTGGATCTCGTGTTGGCCAAACCGTCTCATGGCACAGGCAGCTAAAACCCGAACTAGTAACCTTTCCAAAGTCAGCGCAGTTAGTCTTCCTAGTTTGGGTCTCCGCAGTGGTTAGTTACGCTTCATGATATCTCCAAAGACTGTGTTCAGCCGGCGTCCCCAGCACCACTCGGTGTTTGTTCGAGCCAGCTTCTCTAACATTTGCACAAACAAGTGCGACCTGCAAAGCAGCAGGGATTTACCAGAAAGAGGCAGCTAAAAACCCGAACTAGTAACCTTTCCAAAGTCTGCGCAGCTCGTCTTCCTAGTTTGGGTCTCCGCAGTGGTTAATATGTATGCATGTATGAAAGCACAAGCCTTATCCACGCAAAGTGCCGCACAGTCAGAGACTGCACATGGGCGAAGATGCTGTCAGGTTGCCCAGGCCTAGACAGATACGAGAAAGGATATCTCCGGAGACTGTGTTCATCTGCGGTCTTGCACTAAGCATATTATTTGCTTAATCGTGTATGTTGCCGAGTGGATTGACCAGGAAAGCATGTTATGATTCATGGTAATGAAAGCCGCAAGAAATCTGTCATGTTGTTGTCGCTCTACTCGTTCACAAAACTTGATTGAATACATGTTCTATCCGAGGTGTAGTCACATCGTCCTAGTTTGTTTGTGCTTACTCTCCTTCGGTTGTTCTTTAAGTCCCGCCATTTTTTATTTTAAGCAGTTAAACATTCGGTATATGCTACTGGTGTAATGCTTCCCCTTGTGAAGTTGATGGTATGGATGGTAGTATCGTGTTTGCGTCATGCCATCTTTCATTTACTTGTTGAATTGTATTACTTTCTGGTGACGACTAACTCATGCTTTCTACTGTTTTTGATTCTCGTTTCAAGCACTCGCTCAGTTGTCCCTTGATGATATCAACTCTGTTTCCGAAGTTGGTGGCTCAAAACGTTCCCGTGGTAATTGTGCTCCTCGATCTGTGTTACCGTACTGTTACCCTCAAAGACACTCTGCTGAAGTCAACCTCGCCACCGGTCCCCCGCCTCATCAATTGTTGCCACCATCTGCTTTCGCTATGGGGAGCAACGAACTTAGTGGGATAGGGCAAGCACATTATCCTTATCCACAGTTGCTCTACCCTACCCCGGCAGTTGCTGCTCAAGCGTCATCTTTTGCCGATGGTGCCACCGGTTCTGCAAGTCTGTTCAATCCCACTTCAGCCGTGACAAACCAGAAGAGACCAAACGGGTGAGAGTCAGCGAGAGAATATTTGCGCGAATTTGCCGATGATGCTTGCTGTGAATTGTTAGTATGAATATTGTTCGGGGTCTCGTGTCTAATGTTGAACCCAAATACGCCGACGTACTCCGCTTTCCCCATCTTGTCACACTTATGTGGTGGGCGAAGTTCATTCGATTGGGTAGGCTTTCGCGACCATTCTCGTCTATTATATCGGGAACTTTAATTTATATCACAATGTAGCTCACAATACCGCTACAGACTAAAATACGGCACAAATTTTCATTTTGTACTGCTACTGCTTTACTGCTCTCAGTATGTTGAAGCGTATTCCAAAACATCTTTTCGCCGCATAGTCGTTCCTCGATCAACGAAATTATCTTCATTGGAACACATTCACGATGTCCACGTATTGGTTTCCTATTTTTCATGATCATTTTCGTTTCTATCGTTCATAGTATCAGAATTGCTGAAAAGGCGTGTAACTACGAATATTCTATTCCAGTTTATGCGTTCCATCGCGTCCACGTGTGTTTTGAGGGATCATTTTATTGAACTGTCTGGCTGTACTAATCTTGTGCAACTATGGCGTCAGAGTTGTAACTTTATCTAAAAGCTACATCTTTAAACATCAACGACAAATGATTGTGATGACACTTTTGCTTCTTTTTTTCACCCCCGTCTCCCATTTTGACACGAGGGCTTGTAGTTGATGCATCGCCTTTAGTACTTGCTTGCCTAGTTGCAATACCACTACTTGATACGCATGCCAATCATCGAATTCAGACAGCAGTCCATTTGGGCGAAACCCATGTGACGTTGCAGTGTCCAAAAGTTGTGCGATTTCGTGCGTTCCATATGTCAGTCAAGTGAGATTTCGCCTTCCCTTCGTGCACTTCACACCGTTCTGTCAACTTCCAAACTGGCACACAAGCTTAGCGTTTTTATCTGGTCAATAGATGATTTATTCGCGAGATATTTACCCAGTATCGATTTTACACAATATTATACGAAATAGCCGTTTCGATGCCATTTCCTAACACCCTGTCACACATATCGCGACTGGGTCTGTGCTGTTTGCTGGGGTTTGGCTTTGATTTGGGTTGCTCTTGCCTTGAGTATATTTAGTGTCGGTTCCATTAGTATTGGTATAAATAGTATGTATATAGTGTATGAAATCACAAGCCTGATACAGCCACGGTTCGTGTAATCATACCCAGTCATAGTCAGTTTGTCCAGGCAAAGACAGATATAAGAATAAAAATGAGGTTAGCAGGGAGATTGCAGTGATTTTACCACGGGGTTAGCTGCAGAACGCAGAAGTATGTGTGCTACTACAATATATATATATATATATGTTTAATTTGATACAGACATAGTGTTGTTCAAATCGATATTAAAGTGTACAGCAAAACAGAAATGAAAAGTAGAAACCCCGAGATATTTTGTCCGTTTAATACATTATTTTTTCTTTTTTCTTTACCCACAAACGTGCGAAACCGCTTCAAGAGAAAATGTGTAAAGAGTTAAAAAACATAATTGAATATGATCGTAAATCTTACTCCCGTTTATGTTAGTCACGATGCTCTAGCTGATTGCTTTAAAATATTATTTTCGTGAAATATGTTTGTTTACGATTTGCTCGAAACAAACTCGACACCATCGGACATTGTTTTCGATTTACATCCAATTACTTGCCAGAAGCTGTCTGTTGTGAGCTGTGTGATTTTTGTGACTAAGTTCCTTTGTTGTTGCAGGCATCCTCGTAGTCTCTGATCAAACTTGCATGTTGTGAAGTGCAGTGGCGCGGAATGGTTGTTACGATATGTGACCGTGAAAGTCACAAAAAAGCTGCCGCGCTGATCTCGCTCTATTAGTTCACACCACTTGATTCAATGCCTGTTCGATTCGAGGTGCAGGCGCCTCATCCCAGTTTGTCTGTACCTAATGATCCTCAGGCTAAGTATCTTTTGTCATCGATCCATCTTTGTAGGATTTTAACACGTCGTGGTTGTATGGCATTTAAGCGCTTGGTACTTGATATCAATGTAATGCTGTCCATGATGATGGTGTTCTGCTTTCGGTTTATTTTGTAAAGTTAAATTGTACTGTCAATTTAATGCCGACCTTTGTTTCGTGTTTACGGATGTTTTCCTCTCTCGATCCACCCAGTAATTCCATCGAGAACCACATCAACCCACAATTAGGGGCTTTCCCGCGCCAGGCCAGTGATTGTACCACCACCGGAGTCAAACCCCTTCCTGATTCTTCTGGTTGTCAAGTTGAAAATTCGTCCTCGTCGTGCTCTTCGCATTCATCCCCCTCTTCGGCGTCTTCTTCGTCGAGCGCTTCGTCCGATACGAGGCACTGCCGGCGGCCGAGCACTGCGAATCCGCCACCTTCATCCAATGGATCTGGAACAGGCGGTGTTTCTGGGAGTGGTGCGATCAAACTGTCACAAGAATTGCTTGTAAACCCACCAGGTTACGCGAGAAATATTGCGCCAAGTGTGCAAAGCGTGTCCGGTAAGTTCTTCTGGTCAATCTAATAGTATTTGCTTTAGCCATCGGTAACATACCTTCACAACAACGTTAACATTTTGCTTTGTCTGCATTGGGCCCTTGTGTTTTCTGTTAGTTTTTATGTATTAATATTTAGTAGGTTTTAACCCCTCGAAATATTATATTTTACTTATTTTTGTTACCTGGTAGATTCTTAAAAGTGTCTGTTAATTGTTTACTTCTTCATTGGATACCAATGCTTTTTAGCCTCCAAAACACTCTAAGAATGTCAGTAAATGTTTGGTAAATGAATCACCACTGATAATGAATTTGCCGCATTTTTATTTCTCTAAATACGAACAGTACCAACTTCAATTTAGAGACGACACATCAGCCAATCCTTGACCAAACATCTCAAATGGCGTTCACCTCTGGAAAAGTGAGAGTAACCTTTACGAACACATTGGTAATCAGACAGATGACTAAAGACCAGCTACCTTTTCGGGTACGCTGATTGCGTATTTGCCGATTCACCTGCTTCTGTGGAGAGGTATACATTAGCCGTACGATGCAGAAACTGGAAAAGAGAATGTCTAAACACCACCTAAGCTGGCTAATCAAAAGTATTTCTGAAAAGGGGAACAGTTTGATTGTATATCATCCAGTTGACTCCGGAAACAGAATAAATCCTAAGGATCAGTTCTCAGTCATTTGCATGATTGCTCACACCATGTTTCGATGATTTTGTTGAAGACAGCTGAGGCGATAGCGATTATAATCTTTAGATCGAACGTATTTGTCTAGAAACGATTAATGTTTAATCTTTTATCACCCTGGCCAATATCAGCACTTGTATGTATGTATGAAATCATAAGCCTGATCCAGGCCAAGTGCCGCAGTCAGTAACTGCACCTGGACTAAGATACTGTCAGGTCGCTCAGGCCCAGACAGCCATGAGAAACAAAAATTGAAATTGAAATGGTAGTGAAACTCCAGCGTATTTCTGCATGCGGCTCACTACCAGTGGCGAATTTGATTTAGCGCGCTGTCAGCCGCATATCACACAGGTACTACACAATTGCACATCAGCACCTACTGAAACAGTTTAAGTTATATCCCGCTATATTGATTCTCCCTTTGTTTACTAGTAGCCAGATCCATTTCGATTCGTTTAAGGTATGCACTGCAGAGCCTTGATTTGAAATACCGAAAAGGGTATCCGTTACTCTAATCAAGTCTGTAGATCACAACTATGGGATTTGTTAATCAACTCTCTCAATACTCTTAACTTGCCTTGAAACCATTGCTCTTTTACTTTACTCGGGTTGCAACAGTATTCTATCCAATCAGTGGCCCGAGACTCCAGTATTGCAGCTTTTCTCGTGAGCGCAAGCTGTTGGATAATGTGTTTGCAATCGCATTGTGCTTTACATATACATAAAAACCATTCTACTATATCCGCACTTTAACAAGACGCTCAATACGAGCTCTGCAATTTGACTGCATTTAGACCCGAGCATTGTGATTCAATTTCATATATTACCACTTTTCATCAATGTGCTATATCTCGCTTGTTTCAATTGAACTGTTTCTCATTAACCATTTTCTTTTTCTTTCTTCCCCGGTGTCTACTAACTGCGCCTATACTCTAACATCTCGATGTGTTCTGACACCGCTTGCCTCGTTTTATAATCAATTCATCTGGGTGATAAACACTGCATGTTGTCTAGCTTCTGAGACAACAAGGTATTGTGCATGTCTACGACGCGTTCACAAAAACATCATTGCGTCTGGCAAATCTAAAGATCAATGTGATCGCAGTCCACGTGAAGATTGTTTCAATGGGGAACGCGCCAGTAGGTGTAAACTAGCTGACTTGTTTTCTCACATTAACGTTGGAAAGCGTGTTAGATCAATGAGCCTGCACTCGATCGTCGCTCGGTGTTAAATTTGAGTGTGGCACTTATTGCGATGGAGGCATCACTATTGTTTGCCCGGATCATGGAATTGATCCGGTACAAACCATCGTAGGAAGCAGTCTCCTCTTTAGGCTGTTCATACGTTTTTCTAAATAGCGTGAATGTTCAAAGTGTCTGCTTATAAACTTATCGCTTTAACAAGTCAAGTGATACTAAATCGAAATCCGCTGATGGCACTTCCGCTTTCTAGGCCTCTGCTCCGTCAGCCTGAAATGAACAGATCGTGTATTTACGTGTTACAGTGTAAGAATTCTACCGCAGCTCTTTCATTTTTTTTCACTACACAGATGTGCTATGTATTTGTACTGCGTAGCTAACATTGATTTGTCACTGGTTCAGAGCTGCATACGAAAATACTCCGGAGTCTCGCCGCCGTCTCCCCTTTCGTATATCTGTCTAGGTCTGGGCAACCTGACAGTACTTTAGTCCATGTGCGCTTTATAACTGCGGCACTTTACCTGGATTAGGCTTGTGATTTAATAGATGCATGTATACTGTTGTTAAATTTGGTACTGTTTGAGAGCTTCGTTCTGCAAAGGGAGTACAAATCAATTGTATCTTATTGAATAAGTGACTTCAGCTCATCCATTGCATTATAATACTTTGTGCTTTGTTGTGCTGCTTACTGGTACCGTTTTTCTCATTTTCATTATGTCAAGCGATCTCCGTGTTTAATGTTGTCTACGTGTATATTCCAGTGTGCTTGATGATACTTTACCGTTCGCTATAATCTTACTTCAACTTTCCAGGTGCAAGTAGCGCCAGCTCGGCAAGTCGCCAGAATGGCACAGGAACCAGTGGCGGAAGCGGAAGCACTCGCGCCGTTCGAATGTCTTCGAGTCGGATCCCGGCACCTTCTGTCCCTCATCTCGATTCGAGCACAGAATCTCGGTCGCGTGACAAATTTGTTCCTTCCCTCGTGGGGCGACTAGATAAGAATTCTCCATTAAGTGATGTGTTGGTCAAGCTATCTGCCACGTCCTGTGTTCAGCCTGTCCCGAACGTATCGGGTCGTATCCCACAATAATCAACTAGGAATTCTTGTTCGTGCTTTTCCAGAATTACCTATCGTGTCGAGACGATATTTGCCATGTATGTCAATCGCTTTTTGTTTATTTTACTTTCCTCCACGTATCAATGCTTTGTAATTTGCCCTACATTTCCCTTTTTTAATACGCAGTCTTTCTATCCACCCTTGGTTCACTATACTTAACATTATCTTCCCAAAACGTTAACTTTATCCCTTCAGCGTTATACGTGTACCACCTTCACTTACCTTTCCTATCTGTGACAAATCTATTCATTCATTTTTTCGTTCAACAATTTACAGCGATGGCTGGTTATGCATTTTTTTCGACCCTTTCAGAGTGAATTTACTTGTCTCACAACTAGCATTTTCGACCACGTCAAAATGTTGTTTACAACTCGCACTCGAATACGATCAATAAATTTGTTCAGACAGCGTTTTATTATGATTTCTTAATCTTCGTGTGTTGCTTGTTCATAGGGTTTGCCGCTTACCGTTTATTTTGGGACGCATTTCTACTGCTGCGTTCCCTTTGATCGATTCATTGTCTCTCCACTCGTTGTTTTCGTTAGCTTGCATGTGCAGTATGCTTCCGAGCTTCGGGTATATGTAACAAGTTTACCTGTCAATATCACGTACATGGTGTGAGAGCACAAGCCTGATCAATTCAAAGTGCCGCACAGTCAGAGATTGCACGTGGACGAAGATACTTTCGGGTTGCCCAGGCCTAGACAGATATAAGGAAGAAAATACAGGAAATGGTAGTGAGACTCCAGCTTGTTTCAGCATGCAGCTCACTACCTCTGGCCAATCAATTTAGCACGGTGTTAGCTGCCCAGCACAAAGTACTGCAGGATGACACTAAACGAAAATTAGACAGTTTATTTTCGAAGGCATCATCTAGCTGAAATCGTGGATTGATACTTGACTGACATCGCTGTGGCGCTATAGAGATTTGACAATCTAGTGTGTGCGTAATCCTGAAGCTCAGCCCAACCGGCCTGTGGTGCTTAAGCGTTAATTAACGTTTTCCAAAAGGTTGTCACAGCCGGGGTGGTAGTAGGAATGAGCCACCTACTATCTATAAAATGCTCCCACGTGGCGTGCGTCTCAAATAGCCTCTGACAACCAAGTCCAACTCCTGGCCTGCACTAGTGGCTTTCACAAGCCCGGCGGAACTGCTCTTACTGACAGGAGAAGGGCGAAGGCGGGTGACTGGCGCCTTAAAACCAGTTTGCTCCGGGCAGATGGAGCTCGTCAGCTACTGGCAATCCATCTAGGGGAAGGAAAACCCTGACCCCAAACCCCCACTGCCTTGTGGGTCACCCGATTGCGGGAAAGGCTTCGGGAGAAAACCCCGAGGAAAAATCCGGAGAGAAGTCCCGTAGGTAGATAACTGGCGCACAGCGCGTTTATCTGCCAACTCCCTGCTGCCTTGTAGGTTGCACTTGGCTGTGCAAAGGCTAGAGAGGTGTACTCGAACAAACACCAAGTGTTGCTGGGGACATCACTTGTACACTATTCCCAAGAAACTTCATGATGATGTCTCAATGCAACGATCTCGCCTCCGATCGACGTGCGTGGGCTGGTGCGATCCGAGACATCAATGAAGCCGGCTAATCCACCCGTGGAGCCAGCCGCACAAAAGTAAAGTAAGTAAAGTAAGATGTTCTTGTCTCCGATATGCTCTTGTTCGTTGCGTCGCATAATCTTTGAACTTGTCGATGTCACTGGCCGGGCGACGAAGGTCAATCAATATACACGTGATGCAGACAGACAGCGACAGATAGAGTAAATAGAAGTGTACAATAATAAATGTGTAGAGACATTGGTCTGCTACAAACGATGCTGAGACTGAAGAGATTGAACGTCAATTTTTATCATTTGCCATTTAAACAACCGTAGATGTATGTTCGGAAAATGGCATAGTATAACACTTGGAAATACCATGGAAGGACAAAATCTGAAGCGGTTGTGCGGCGTTATCCATGCTGAACACACATCAAGTTTTTTTTACAAAATTGTTCGCTAAATCCATGTACATTACACAAAATCCCGCGCTGCGCCTCCTAGTGAATAGATGAATCTGAGATTTTTAGTAAAAATATCATGAGTTCAACAAAACTATCGAATGGTTGAAGCATTTATAAGATCATACTCTCGTATTTGGCTGCTTTATTTTCAAGTTGAAAATTGTTACTGAGAACATTTCTTAAAATCTGATTGCTACCACAGTACACGGTTAATGTATTGATTTTTTGTCATAATAAGTATAAACGACTTGATTATCGTCAATCTGTCAACAGATTGTTAAAACTGTCTCAAAGTGGGGTGATCTGTCACAAGTGATGAATCGATTGACAAGCTGTCCATGCAAGTGTTGAACGTTGTTGGTTTAGTAGACTAAGTTCAACGCAGCAAACGTCAAGTCCACACTTGTTCTTGAGCTCTCTAGCATGTGTGAAATGCTGTTTCAGTGAGCCTAATGAACAGATACGAAACAAGCGCTATTGACACTAATCTGTCATGTTTGACAAACGCTGCTTAGTTTTCAGTCACACCACAAGCTGATGATTGATCACCTTTTAGGAAAAGGTAGTCGATAGCGACCTGCGAAGACAAACACAATCAATTTATTTTCAAACAACATCATTGCTGGACTCGAAATTGTAGTTAGTCGGCACAAATGAAGTTGAAACGATCGAACCACTGTTTTGCATGCAGGTAACTGCGACCTCATATGCCATCGTGATATCAGTTCAGTTCAGTTCAGTTCAGTTGCACAGGACAGTAAGTGGCGAACGAGCCAATCGAGCGTCCAGAATTTCTTTCGGTGGAAAGCTGTAGAGAAGCAACCACCACTCACAAAGCGTTTATTCTTATTGTGATTTGGATATCCTCGACGATCGCGATGCCAAGGGATTTTCCGGGTTGTATTTAGGAAGCACCGCGTAATGAATGATGCTGGAATGATAAGAATACATTTCTCCTCACCAGTACGGTGAGAGGTCAGCTAAAGAAGAGTTGTGTATTAAACAAACAGAACTTTAGCATTTACTTACTTACCAAACAACGCTAAAAATGGTGAACAACCTAATCTTGCATAAAAAATTAGTGGGAGAATTCAGGAAAAAGCTTACCCCAGATGCGGTCCAAACCCTGCTTAAAACTTGCGACAGAACTGCAGGATATAAGTTCTTCTGGAAGCCGGTTCCAGAAATTTACCACCCTGAGGCTGAAAAAATTTTTCCTGCAGTCTAGTCCACATCGCTCCTTAGCAAGTTTGAGTGAATGGCCCCGGGTGCCCAGCTCAGGACTTAAGGCAAAAAAGTCGGTCATGCTAACGCCACTTAACCCCTTCAAGATCTTAAAGGTTTCAATTAAGTCACCTCTCAAACGACGGCGCGTAAGTGAAAAAAGATCTAGGGACTTTAGGCGTGCAGCGTAAGTTTTCCCTCGCTGACCCTCAATCATGCGAGTTGCGAGACGCTGTACGCTTTCGAGTCGAACGATGTCCTTCTTGTAGTAAGGGCACCACGCCTGGACACAATATTCTAAATGCGGCCTAACTAATGCCTTGTAAAGGGGCAGGAATACCTCGGGTCTTCTGCTGGATAACACGGATCTCAGACGAAAGAGAACTTTGCGAGCACGTTGAGCTGCAGCGGCGCATTGGTCCTCCCATTTGAAGTCCGTCCTAACCAGTACTCCTAAATCCTTAACACGCTGTGTGGCGCTTACAAAGAGAGAATTGCCCGACACCTGAACTGAAATCTTATCAACCAGTGCTGACAAGAGTTGGCTCTTATTAAGGTTAAGTGGGAGGTCCCACTGGTGTGACCAGTTTATGACCCTTTCAAAGTCGTGCATCAAGGTATCTTCGCCCTTTGATCCGATGAATTTCACATCATCCGCAAAAATGAAGCATGGGCACTTCAATGCAGAGGACAAGTCATCGATGAAAATCATGAATAGAAGAGGACCAAGTACCGAACCTTGGGATACACCACTGATCACGTCGGTTTCATTCGACAGCGTAGATCCTACCCTAACTCGGAATGTCCTACCTGTTAGAAAGGCCTTTATCCAAGCGAGTAGACTACCCCGAATGCCTTTTGCTGCTAGCTTAATCGCTAGAAGGCTGTGGTTTACGGAATCAAAAGCCTTACTGAAGTCTAGGTAGAGGGCTTCGACAGGCTTCCCTTCATCCATCCTTTTAGTGGCAGTATTGAGAAAACTAAGAAGGTTAGTCAGGCAGGATCTACCCTTAAGAAATCCATGCTGAGTTACACTCAGTAGAGAATGCCGACAAAGATGCTGACAGATTTTGTCACGCAGCAGTTTTTCCATTACTTTCGAGACGATGCTAGTCAGGCTGACAGGTCTATAGATACCAACAGTTGAGCTGCAACCACTCTTGTGTATTGGCATGATTATAGCTTCTTTCCACTCACTAGGAACCACTCCCATGTTCAAGCATGAATTGAAGAGCTTGCATAAGGGTTCTGTAAGCACTGGGGCAAGATTCTTGATCATACTCGAGTGGATACCGTCTGGTCCCTCAGCTTTGTTGACGCGAACATGGATAAGTGTTTTATACACCTTGGATTCCATGAAGGACAACTCATCTAGTGCAAGAGCGCCAGGTAGTAGATT
>JACCGJ010016497.1:0-61778 GCA_013407085.1 Atriophallophorus winterbourni | reverse complement strand
GTTCGAGCAAACACTGGCAAGCGGAGTGATTCCTACAGATTGGGAACGAGGAATAATTTCTCCAATTTACAAACGTGGAAATCGCTCCGATGTTTCCAATTACCGACCCGTTACTCTGTTACCAGTGATTTCAAAATTACTTGAGCGACTCATTGTTGACGATCTAATGAAACACTTCGAAAATAATCAGTTGCTTTCGAGGAACCAGCATGGATTCAGACGAAATTATTCCTGTTTGTCTAATTTACTGGTAACGCTAGATGATTGGACAAATCGGTAGATAAAGGACAACCAATACACGCGTGCTACTTGGATATTTCAAAAGCATTCGATCGTGTTGACCATTCCCTACTACTGCTGAAGCTTGAAAGGCTTGGTATCACTGGAAAGTTGCTGAATTGGCTAAATGACTACCTACCAAATCGCACTAACCAGGTACGTGTTGATGGTGCATTATCCAAACCAATTGCAGCAACTAGCGGAGTTCCCCAAGGCTCAGTCCTTGGTCTGATCCTCTTTCTGGTTTATGTCAATGAAATACCTGAAATTGTTCGATGTAACATTTCGTTATTTGCGGACGACATAAAGATTTGGCGCAGCATTCGTAGTCGAGAAGACTGTCTGCTATTACAAAAGGATCTTGATACGCTTCACAGCTGGTCGTTGAAGAACAAACTGCAGTTTAACTTCAACAAATGCAGGATCATGAATGTGGGATCGCGTAGAGTCGCATACACATAGTTCGCTTCCTTAAAATTTGCGTGAAGAAAAAGATGTGGGTGTCCCTGGATATTCCAAGTTTAAAAACATCACTTCAAACACAGTGCCTTTAAAAAGCAACCCGCGTCTTAACTACTCAACCGTGTATTTGGGAATTTTCGCACAAGCATATTCCCAGGATCATGAATACTTACTTGAGACCTCCATGGAATCGGTGTGCAGTCATGGTCTCCGTGGCTTAAGAGGGATGTAGAACGTTTGCAGCTAATTCATCACCGCTAAACAAAACTAGTTCTCAGCATCCGAAACAAGACTTTTAAAGATAGGGCAGCTCAACTTCGATCGTTTGATTTCCCTATCGAACGAATCCAAGGAGCCGTATCTACTTTCTAAACATTCCATACCCCTGAACCATCCTTACAGCGATTATTTCACGCGAGGGATACTAGTAATTATCTGACCCATAAATATGTTTCTGGTCGTACCACCATTCCCGCCTGAACCTGTAAAGGTATTGTACTACTCTGTCGTGTCTGTTTTACTTGAACATTTTAACCTTCAACCGTTGCTCACGCCACAGCTTGCATGACTTTAAAACGAAATTAGACGAATTTTTATTGCATTATTCGTTTCCAGAACACTTACATACTGTTTAATCTATGTTCTTATATTGTTGATACACTTAAATTTTAATTTTTACCATCCTATGGTTGTTGTTAAGCTTGTTGCTTTTTATACCATTAAAAACCTTGAATTACCTTGAATTACAAAAACTTTTGAGTGCCTGGCCCGCAATGCTTGAGTCATAGAGATTAAAGTATATTGGGGCGTTAACTCTCTCGGAAATTCGTTTCAAATTTTCAAGTTACTCACATCGTAAACAAGCCATTGATGATTTCAGTATGTCTAAATGACGATTTGAATCAAGAACGAAGCATTACGAATTAAGCTGAATACAAATTCGCGGGCCCTTCCGCAAAATCGCCATAACCTAAACGTGGTCACTAGCTTAAATTAAATTGAAAATACTGCAGCTTTCTTTAGCTGCCACAACTGAAAGTTTTCTGCCCGAATTGTTCAAGCGTGGAACAATCTACAGACTTTTAAAAAATCAGTTGCAGACTACACCCAACTATTTGCTTGTGTCTGTATAATGAATAAATCTCTGAACTCATGCAAATTCGCAGGTAGAATAAGAATTTCTGAAAAATCATTTTTGGTCCATGGAACTATAAACTAGTTTAGCAATTGAGGACGAAGCCGGAAATTATTACGTCAGGTCTCTCAGGTCGACAATTAGCCGTTAGCGAGCATCTGGGTACTTGTCACATTTTCGTTTCATCCGTCAAAAAATAACCACGTTACCCCGCGTTTCACATCCACTTAAACATTACATCCTATTCACCCCTGAGGTCAACCTGTCTAGGACTAATCGCGTACTTCCGCGAATCCAACAACACACAAGTAAGCTGATTGGTCAAACGTGTTAATTACACCCAAGATAAATAACAAAACGAAAGCCTATCAGATATAGGCAAATCAAACAACTACAACATAATGGACCGTCGTGATCAACTTTGTGAATTTTTCGAAGGGCTTGGCACGGATGAGTAGTCACGAACATAAACAACGTATTCTTTGCAAATCGCTTAAACTACAACACAGTCCTGAAACGTCTTTGTCCCGTTTGTCATTTCGATCTGATCTGCCAATCAATGATGTGCCATCCGGTACGGTTTAGGCCCTTACCACGCAGGGCTCACTTGACCAAACTTGACGAACTGCATATCGTTCGATAGCGACTGACTTAGTCAATCTTGTTGCTTCCGATGTATTTGTCGCTGTAATCATTCTATTGTGATCCTTCCAAAACCCGCATAATTACGGGTTCGCGATTATCGTCCTCTGATTTTTCGGTGTACCCAACACTTAGAGGGTGGTGTTTTGCATATCGTTCAAAAGTGCGTGATTAGCATTAATCGAAATTGCACTTCGCACCTCCGGAGAAGCACATTGTTAATAACCATAAACGTCCATTTGATATAATTGAATGTATACCGGATATTTTCATGTAAGATAGCAAACTCTTGCAATATACGATAAACTTGGCTGCGTGTTGATAAATTATGTAAATGTTTTCAATGTCCCTTCAAAACCATGGTTTCTAGGTTTGGATTCAATATTCAATATAAGGACGCACATCTGTAAATGTGGAAATTTGGAATTGCCTTTTTAACAGATCCAATATGCGAAGATTATCTTTAGCTGTGACGCGGCACCGTCGTTAATTCATCTAACACGCTACTATTATATATTATTAAGAAAAAATTAGGACGTGAACACACTGAGACTTTCATAAACCCATCCATGCCATCTATTCTTCTAGAAAGTGTGCTGCAGATGCGAAAATGGATATCTTTATGAGCAAGATATTGTCTTATCACATTTAGCAACCTTCAAGATATTCTCACAGCATTAAGATTGAAATTCATGATGAAAGCTTCGGCAATGTCAATGTAAGAAACATGTTCAGAATCGCTAGAGTGCTTTGCTCCAAATTAAACGTTAGTAATGGAGGTAGGATAGAAGGGATCGATTTCTGAAAAAACTGAGTTGCGTTAAATTTAAAGCATATCGATTCACCAGATTTTATGTATACAGAAGCTCGCACTGTGGGAGACTACCAGAATAAACATTACGGGTTTATGTTTTCTGTGTCGCAACTCTGCTTTTCTTTTCGATGGCATCTTTGCTTCATGAATTTCTAAATGACCACATTGATGCTTGGCATTTAGTTGCTAATTTTTGTCATTAAAATTCGATAGTTTGGGAATGTTCAACACGCGTCAATAATAGTGCTAATAATTGTTCCAATGATTTATAGATAAACATTGATTTTGTTTATTTCATATTGTTCTATTAGTCCGGATCATCAAATTCACAGAATAATTGCTTGATTTCTCCTCGCATAGAATAAACTATACTAAGTTATATAAATCAATATGCAAACGTTTCCATTTTCAACGAAAATTTTCACAGAGGGGATGGTCGAAGTTCATCAAGCTGGAATATATATTCGGGAGATGGGGCCCGGTAGCGTTTTTGGTGAGCTGGCAATCTTGTACAATTGTACCCGGACCGCCAGTGTACGAGGTGGGATTTAAAAAACATTTCTTTTTTATTTTCATCACTCAATCTCTCTCCTTAAATATTTTCCGCAGGTTCGTTCACCAATCTCTTCAGGAAGTTTGGCTTAACCACAATGCTTATACGAAATATACTTTGATTTAGTTATGCCTGATTTTGGAGAGCAATGTTGCACGATTTCCTATCACTGCATGGTTGATATTTTCAACAATAACAAATGATATTTATTTTTAGAGAATGAAGAGATTATCGTGAGGCATCCTGTTTAATGCTATGCAGTTCGTGCATGAAAAAAGTAAACCATGATAGCAAGCCACCCTCAATTAAGTAATTTCTCTCACTGAAAACTAATTCGTCAAGATGAGCTACAATTCGATGATCATGATCAATTGTTTTAACACAAGTTGTCAAATGGCAAGGCAATGAATGTTAATAAGATTACCAATTAGTGTAGAATATTTTCATCGCCCTGCCTTTAAAAGTTTGTTGGACCAAGTCAAACGTCTTGAGAAAACCTATAAGTGACAGAAAACACTCCAAAGCTTTAGTTGATCGTGTTTGCCAATCAAAATGGCTGAAATGTCACATTTTTGTCATTCTGGATGACATTGAAACAATCACACTAGAAATTTTAGAGTTTTATGGCTAATTAATTTAGATCCAGGTCAGACGCCAAATATTTCGTTGCCGTTTTGATCTTTTGTCAAACATTCCTTCAACACCATAGATTTTCTAACTCTAAGAGCTTCCTTCTTAAATTTAATTTGAATGTTCTGAAGCAGTGGATACTACTAGTTATAATGGTACTCGAGGGTTTTTCGAGGTTGTTTCATAAAACTTCTTCCACATAACGATCATCATTCAAATATCAGAGGTCTTACATTATGTGCTAGAATGTGAATACCTTTCCAGTTTTTCTTCGAAACATTAATCACCTTAGATTTCAGGATAAGTAATGAAGCATTTATCAATGATACGATTGTTAGTGAAGTAATGCGTGGCCACGAAACCACGGAAGTCTGTTAGCGAGAGCAGTCGGTAAAATATCAACGAGAAATGTTGATGAGCTCTTTTTGGGGAAATTCATAAGATAAAAATATTTTAGGCATAAGTAGCCATGCCATTTTTACAATAAATGTCATACGCTCAATTCCATCCATTTAGTTTGATTTGTCTGATAATTAGTAAATGGATTTTCCCATCATAACTATTTTACAACAATTCACAATGATCAACAGAGCTATCATTCTGAAACAACGACTGTTAACCTGTTTTTTATTCTCTTTAAAATCGATAAACTGCAAAAGCATTAACTCTGTTGTAGATCAACTTGATTCCCAGAAACTATTGTCTTGTTGTCAAATTGCAATTGAAGTTGCTCTCCATTATGATATTTGAATCAAAAACGCATAAGTTGATGCAATTCTGTTAGAGCTTTCGGTGAAAAAATGTAAGGAGAAAGAAATCGTTATTTTGTCATCTAATTTTGCGGGGAAGAACTTGTTAACAATCTTTATGGAGTCAATTCATGAATATTCGACATCAAGCGAAGGGTAATTTATTTGCAGTAACGAGGTCACCCAGAGTCACGAAACACCCACAGACAAAAGGCTGCAGTTCATTCATGGGAATGTGCCGCATTTTTTGTAGAGTTTCAAATTGTATACCTATAGATACTATTGTGGAAAATAAACATAAGATTTAAGAATTTATGGTCACAAAAAGCACTTAGCTTCACAATTATCATATCATATTAAATATTCTTTCATGAAAAAATAATACAAAAATAATAATGTAATGTCAAGTGTAGTTCAGTTGAATACTTCCCATGAGTCAATACGCAGGTGTCGTTAAATCGTTTTGCAAAAAATAAGTGTGCAAATTTTGAATGAAAGTTTCGACGCTGGGAGCGGTGAAAATAGTTTCAGGGAGGATATTCCAAAGGAAACAGTCACGTACAGAATGGATACTCAAAGGAGTTCATCATTCGCAACATTGATTCTATGACCTAATCGCATGTGAACAACAACGGCCAGGTTAACACTACCCTATTTACAACATATCTCGGAGATTACCACAAGAATACTACGCCCACTCGGAATTTGTGTAGCACACAGGTTAGCTTCGACACTCAGAAGCAAACAAGTTAAGGTCAAGGACACGCTAGCTAAGAAAAAAAGAAACAATTTCGTGTAAAGAATCCTGTATTCCGATTGTGAGAAATATTATATCGGACAGACTGGAACAAGGCTGGAAACAAGGATACATGAACACAAACTGACTACACGACGACACGACCACAAATCAGTAATGTCGGCACACATGGATCGCGAATGTCACGAATTTAATTGGGATAGAACAGAAATCATCGCCAAAGGCAGAACTCGTCACGTTCGAGAGTTCCTCGATGCGTGGTATTTGACACCACAATCAATCAATGAACACATTCAAGTGGATGGGATCTACGAGCACATGAAAGGAATCTAGCCAATCACGGTAAATGAGGTCGAAACGCAGCAGATAAATTCGAATGATGCCCACCGCCCAGTTGCTTCGAAAGATGTTTCGCTGATGATGTCATCTAATTTGATGACGAAACGTCAGCAATCAACCATACCAGCTCGGAGAACAACTATGAACTACAATCCGGTACGTGTGCTACAAGTTTTCAAAACTACGTACAGAATAAAAATATTGGCGGCAGCTGATACGGGAGTGGGGAATTTGAAGTGTCGCTGAGTGGCGGCGTGTATGTTGTGACTCACAGTATTTGAATAAATGATTTAAATGCTGATGTGGGGTATTTAATTATTTTGTTTGTTAGTATCACATCACTCCGAAGGCTTCGTACGTTGGTTTCAGGAAAGCACTTGCGATTTGGTTGCACGATGGTATACTTTATCAAGCAATAGTATATCCTTTTTAACCACGGAGTCCAAGCCTGTGATGCATGCTGCATAGTTGGAATTAAGTAGGCTCTCATGACGGTGGGCAACGTTCCAGGCGAGAAGGTTCTGAAAAGCCGTCGTGCCCTTCCTAGAAGCTTGGAAGCACGGCTGTAGATGACCTCGCAATGCAGGTTGTTCTCTAGGCTGCCACATACCCAAGATCCCTTTCCCACTCGGTCCAGCTCAACATCGTCTGCCCAAAGTAATATTGGTACTGGAATGGCTTACTAATTTACAACACCTTGCATTTTTGGAAATTGTATGGCAGCTTATTCCGTCCCGACCATTCATGGGGAGCATCTAAAACACAGTCCGCAGTTGATTATATCGTGTCCAAAGTTTAATATGATCAGCAAAGAGAATCACTTTGCATGAGACCGTCTTTGGTAGGTCGTTGAAGAAAAGTACTGGCCCGAGGACAGGAAATATATACGCCACTAGATGCATCAGTCATCCGTGGTTGTACCCGGTTGATTCGAAGGACCACATTGCGCCAATTGAGGAAATTTTCCAGCCATACGAGTAGCTGTCCGCTAACAATCTGCTTCAGCTTTTGAAGTAGTCGACAGTGATCGAACTTGGTCAGAAGCTTTAGATATATCCATCAACTGCTTGGCTCCAGTAGTTTTATACCGTCAACAATTTTGTCAAACATGATTCAGATTTACGAAAAACATCCGGCGCTACAGATAATATATTTTGTTATTCCAAGTGATAAACTAACTTTTTCGTCACTATACGCTCTAGAACTTTGGATATCACAGGAAGTAAGGTGACAGGAAGGTAGTTTGCAGGATCTGATAGTCTACGACCCTTGTAGATAGGTGAAATTACCTGTGTCTTCAACACTGTTAGCGCCACTCCTTCGGTTAGAGAATGCCTAAACAATTCACTTATTGGTTCACACAGCTGCTGGTCACGGGATTTCAGTACAGTTGGTATCATTTCTTCTGATCCAGGGGATTTCCTATGGTTCATTCGACACAAATGTCGCTGTATAATTGCTGAATTGATCTCGATCTCAGTCAGCTGTTACGTCTTCAGTTGATTTAATCGTTCACGGACTACATACTTTACCAGAAAATTGTGAGAGAGCATAAGTTGTTTCCTCTGCTGAAACTGTTAATCCCTCCTCAATAGGCACAGAAAACAGCCCTGGTTTCACGCTCGATCAGAGCATCAACAATCTGATATAGCAATTTAGGATTCCCTTCACTTTTAAAAATAGGAAGCGATGGTAATTTTGCTTGTTTTCCTTGTTGGGAGCGTTCAATTTGTTTCGAATTCTGTAAAATTGTTGCCAGGTATTTTTGTGTTGAAACCAAGCAGAGTTCCTTGGCCCCCTCCGTCTTTTCAAAGTACTACGAAGCTTAAAGCGAAAGTCTCTTGCACTTAGTTCATCAACGAATCGCGAATTTTGATATATGTTTGACTGAAGTATTTCTGTGAGTGCGTCGCTTTGTGTTTCGGTGTTGTGATAATCAAGCACTCGCTTATTTACTAACCCAAGCGCTTCTGAATAGTTTTGCATACTCACATACTCGTCTAGCGATGCATACATTTTCGAAGCCTAACACAATCTGATCACTTCGACCGAGTGGGGCATTGTCGTCAACAACCTAAACTGCCGTATTCTTGGAAGTCCGGATAAAATCCAAAACGGACAGCAAATGTGATCCTCTTCTGCGAGTAAAGTTGGACACATGTTTATACAGTGGATGCATGTCGATCAGCTCACGGAATTTATGATCAAGTGTCTGTAGAGGATGATCTGATCGGGCGAAAAGATGAGGAAGATTGAAGTTCTCCATGACCAGTAATTGGGAGCTTTGCATCTCTCCGTCGTATTGTAGAGCCCCTAATAACCTGTCGTTTTGAGCGTTCGTCGAGGCCGGGTGTCAAATCACTTTGTGTTCGGAGCAAATACAAAATCATTAGGACATTTTCCATGTTTTTTCGTTGGTAAAATTGATCCTAAGCAAACGTGGTTTGTCTTGATTCGGGAACTTCGGGCAACGAGCGAGATGAGACGGGTGTATATCATCTAAGCCAATTCGATTTCAAATAGCTAATCAATTTTGAGGTCATGTTTTTGCCTTGCTTGAAAGTACGTGACTTGTGACTCATTAATATTGGTGTAGCTTACGCTTAAAGTATTATGTGAGACATTTTATGCTCAGAACTCTCACCATTGCGCAAAGTTCAAGCGTCAGTGCTCTCGTCGACCATTTAAATTCGTCAGTCACGATATAGGCAAATGTTGTCTTGTTAGAGTATGACGTATTCAATAAGGGTTCATTCGTAGTAACATCTGAGACTGGAGTCAAAGGCATAAAAATGACGTTTGTCGTTAGTTCAATCAATTGATGAATTCCTGATTCCAGTCGAATTAAACGCGTTTAAATTTCAAGTTGCGCTTGTATGCCACTGTTGGATAAGGCTTGTACGACCAAAGTGTTCAATCACATGGGTCCACACTCATGTAGACAGTGTTTAAACTCATGACCATGAAAGATAAAGCTCATTTGCATGCATTTCTTTCACACACAGTCCACGACCGCTTTCGTGCTGTTTGCACTCATCAAGTAGGGACAGTATGATCTATACGCTTGAAGCAATATATATATATATATCGATAAACCTTCCCCATTGCAATTAAACGATAGCAATAGTTTAAAAGGATCCACAGCAAATGTTATCAATATGATCCAAAAATCTTTGGGGCAATCTTATTTCACCATAAGAAATTGTTCACTGTTAAAGATGTTATTGGATGGTACGAACTCAAGTTTCAAAATAATCACATTTTCTCGATTTCAATTGGAGAAAGAGAAGATTTTTCCAAAACATTTATCTAAGAAGAATTTTGAGTATACCATAGAAAATATTGCAAATATATTCAGAAACTGAATTCTATATAGAAAAAAATCAATCATAAAATATAACTGATAAGTTATCTCATTTCTCCCTGACATTTTCCACAGAATCAATATAAATGGTATCATCGAGTACAATCATAATTAACAGTTTATAGTTGAGATACGTTTAACTGATGAGGGCACCACTATATATTTCGTTAAACTGTTTTTCTTTTTGAATCTAATGACGTATTGTGAATCGAAATTGTAACGTAAATTTTATTGCTAATTATCCCGAAATTCGTTTTTCCGAAATTTACAAATTGTTTTCGTCACATCTTACCTAAACCAACCGGAAATGCAATTATTTTAAACGTATCGTTTTGGGAGAAATATTACAAAACTACTGCGAAAATATAGGAAAATTCCTAGTTTTCGAAACTTTTTTGTCCCAGTATGTGGGTGGATAACTTGAGTAAAATTACATCTGTTTGAATCTAAATTAGATAAATCCATAATTTGAAAGAAATATTGCAACCTTCAATATGCTAGTTCAATAAAAAATCATGTAACAGTACGATATACATATATATATTTCAATGATTGAATTTGATGATTAAGAGTAAAGATTAATGCAAACGTTTCTTCTCAGCACTGACCGATTGTAAACTGTGGGCAATCGATCGACACTCTTTTCAATCAATAATGATGAACACTGGGATGCGTCGTCAACATGATTACGTAAAATTCCTGAAAAGGTGAGACATTTTTCACTGATCACCTAGTTTAATTTTTAATTGATTCTACGATTGTGTACTCGGCCGAGAGGTTACATAATTTTTCGAAGCAACTTGAAGCTGATCGTTATATAATTTTTGATTTTAATTCCTAACATTGCATCAATACATATTGTAGAGGGTTGGATGTGATTACCCCAGGTCGATCAATGGCCAAATAGCCTTCTTTGTTCTAGCGTCTATTACGTCATTTGCACAGACTTCGAGGTCACGCGAACTAACATTGATCTCCGCGTTTCACACACACTTATGGATTGTGTCCCAACCCCCCGCCTTGAGGTCAAAATAACCACGCTAAGCACCCAAGAATTCAACCACACAAGATAACATCAATTTGCCAAGCTCGTTTCGTACGCACATCTCAAAGACCTAAACACACACGTACCTTTTGTCGACAAATCACATTACCACAACACGGACGTTAATATTTGTCCCAGTAGCCGCTTTGATCTGATTTTCTACCGGTTCACATCAAGCCCTTACCACTCTGGGCTTGGTTGACCGACCTTGACGGATTACACATCATCAGATCAAGCTGGCATTGTTCATTCCATCATTTTTCCAAAAACTCGTGAATAGCAACCATTTCCAATGCATTTCACACCCTAACAATACAATATCCATTTGATTAGTTGACCTGTTTTATACTCATTTGATACAAGTAAATATGCTATATTAAGGCCCCATTGTATTCAAAAATCTAATACGAGAAAGTGGTTGCGTTCAGATGTAATTGTTGCTTTTTCAGCAAATCCGTTTTATTGATGCTCAACAGCTATTTAGTGCTGAAAGCAAGTTTGGTGTGATATTTTGCAAGACTTCGCATTGAGCCATCACGATTCCAACTTTCCATGCAAACAGTAAATAATAATCACACGGATATTCAGACTATCGGATTATTTTTAGCTAGTTTTCACGCATTGGAAGACAGCTAGATTAAAACGTTTTATTTTGAAACTGAATTATAGTTCACTTTCTTCAATGCAACTTCACACAATTTATTAATGTATACAAACAGTACTTATTGAATCTGGTCTGAACTGATAGATTGATAGATTAATCAATTGTAAGTCATTTAGACTACAGTATCAATTAACTTAAAGTAACGTATTCTGTACAATATTTTTATCAGCAAAATGTGTGTAGAATATTATTTTAAAAAAATTCGTTCTCAATATCACATGCTAAACTTTTGATACAAAACTTAATTTTACCTAGAGATTCTTTTATTCGTAGCAGCAATGCTAACCTATGACAGATAAAACAATCTCCAATCATTTACTGTTCATTTGATTGAGACCTGGTAGGCATTTACCGGCACATTTTTAGCGTCCCAACTTTTAGTGAACTCTCCACGGAGATTCTTGTGAAGGTCGCTGACGTCCTGGGTGCCTGCCATTACAATCCCGGAGAATACGTGATTAGAGAGGGTGCACGGGGGGACACATTCTTTATTATTTCTGATGGAAAGGTAAGTTGAGTTAAACCTTGTCCAAAGTCGAGTTATATCATACACGTTCGTGTCTCAATGCCTGTGTACTTGGAATTTGTCAGGCTAAAAAATATGAGAGATTACGCTCAAGCAAGTGAAACCCATCGATTTTGACTTCATACTTTTGCATTCAGATGTTTTCTTGATCAACCGTAATGAATCTTCTAATGTTATCATTTGAGAGATGAGCAGAATTTCAACAATTCTTGTTAGTTTCGTTCACTGCAAGTTAAAATATTTTGAACGTTTATCCTTCGTAATAACTTTCAGAAAATTAGCTAAAATTTTGGGATAATTCAGTAGAACTCACACTCAAACTCAACAAGTGAAGCAGAATTAACTTGAAAAAGTCGTTGGATATTTCGTTTTCTTTGGAATCTTCTCTTCTTGTATTCATTTTTCATTGAGATTATCTCTTGCGTTTTTAAATATCTTCATAGTTTGCAACGGGAAGAGCATGAGCAATTAATTCACGTCGGAAATCAGTGATCCGTAACTAGTTTTGCGGAGTGAAACTGTAATAAATACTTACTTGGTAAATAATATTTAGTGATTCAAGAATTAATGGTTATACTGCGGTTGCTGCAAGCTTCAAAATTCTCTACTTGCTGAACGCGGACGAAATTTATGATTTCCTCGATTTATGAGGCCAGTAGATATACCATCACAATACAGAAAAAAGGTCAAATTCAACAAATCCATATAATTACTGATGAATAAAACGGAACATCGCAAGTGCTGTGAAACTAGTATTTTTTTCCATAAAACTAATATAAGTCCAATTACAAAGTATGTAGCGAATCGGATATTTTACCTGATTAACACGTGTAAATTTCCGGGAAATATGAAAATGAATCCCTATTCGTATGATACAGCTCAACTTTTTATTTAGTTTGGGCTGAAGTGTGTGCAACTTTGATAAATCAATTTAAAATCATCCTGACACTTGAGTCAACTCGCAATTTGATTTTTTCGCACATGGTGAAAATAGCCTGACTCTTTAAATGCTTTTTGACCACACATGGGATTCCTTCTTGGTTAAGCTAAACTGGATTCGATTAAATATCTTCGTAAATCCTATGTTTTTATGAGAAACCCTGTTTCCGCATAATGATAATCGCTTCCCATATAATTTGAAAATTTCGTGGTGCCGCAAGTTCATGCTGAAGCAAAATGTTTGCATGCACCTTGTGTGGGGAAAATTGTTATATATTCCAATGATCAATTAAAACAAATCAGCATCACAACATATATCTTGATTTCGCCATTATTCAATGCGTGTAATGGACCTTTTCTCCTTTCTTATTAATGCTGCCTAAAAGTATATGCAACCCAGTATATTGTAGCTCTTTTGATTTAAAAGGGGTCATTTTATTTGCCTTTGATATTTACAAGCGGTAAATTTAAAACCGAGTAGAACATTTGAGGCTTTACTCGGCATTTAACAATGACTGACGTTATTTCTTTCTTTCAGTAGAGCTGAAGCGCCAAAATTAAAATAATTTTTCAATTGCTTATGGGCACTTGTTATTTCTAACGCTCGAAAAATACAAATAATGAATTATTTTGTGAAAATGTGGTTTACATTTACGAACTTTTCAGTGGATGCAATCTTCACAAAGTTTTAATGCATCAAAAGGTGTGTGATGGAGATGCATGCAAATGACTTTTTTGTTTTAGTTTCAATCAAATAAATGACGATGTCTTCACCTAGAGATTACAACCATTAGTTTTTTTATAAATGATAAATCGTTATACATGAGTTAACCGAAGTTCATTAATACAACATGATTTAGCTTATGCTCATTCGGGTCTTCATCAAGGATGTGCATTTTATCTTCGTTTCTTGTCATTGATTTCATAATAATCTAATGCCGTTTAGATTAATTTCGTAATCACAAAACGTTTTGTGATCCGAAACGCTGGATATTCTCTAAACAAGTAAAAAGTACTTGAGTGAATATCGGAAAACACTTTATTATTGCTTCGGATATCTTCCCTAATCTAAAAAATACTCGAATATACAATTAATTTAAAAATAACATTTACCAGAAAGAGACCGGAGAAATTTCTTAATACCATAAAAATTCATTTCATTTCTTGAAGTGGGAAAACATAAATTGATAAATTCATGCTCTCAAACTTGAATCCTATTACAAAAATTTATCGTACTTTCAACAAACCGTTTTTTATGCGACGTATTTAATTATATTTTTTGTTGCACGTTTCCCAATTAAATATGCAATTATGCAAACTCGCGTTTGGGTGATTTGAGGGAATGTCTGCTCAGCAAATAGCGTTTTTCGGTACGGTGCTCTTCAAAGTTATTATTTTTCCAACTAACTAACGGATAGATTTTATTGTGAGCGCGTTCTGTAAAAACATGAATATTAAGCAATACTATATAATCGATTTTATCAAAATGAATGTAAAACCATTTCTTGTCACGCTATATAATTCAGCAACGGAATTTCTCTATGGGAACGTGTGCCATCAAACTAGTGAGCCAAATAAATGACAAAAACACTAGTATTGCATACACGTTCAGTTAAATACTTAGACAGAGCATTAAATTAGATAATAAATGGCAAAAGGTTTTTCCACATGTGTCATGTGGACTGTGCTAGCGCAAAGCTTCTGCCCTCGTGAGGATTGACTGGTGCATCTTAATTTGGATACACTGGCCCGTCGGCGATTTCGGTTGAATTTAATCCTTACCTATAAATTGCTGATCTATCGTCTATTATCTATCTCAACTTTCGTCAAGCCATACAACACGCACTCAAAAATTGTCATTGGATATAACACATTCTCACTTAAACTGCTGTCGGTTCTTCTTTTCGGTGCGCATTTGTTTCTCGTGGAATTTCTTTCCAACAGAAATTTTACAATCATCTAGTGAAGGGATTTTCAGAAACAAACTGGATATATTTACACTTAGTAATATATATAATATATATATATATATATATATATATATATATATATATAACTCGGTTAAGCAACTTTACACGATACTTGAACTAATGAAACATTTTTCATCATAATAAGAAAATACATACAAACATTTACTACACAAACTGTCGATCTTCTCAACTCCTCACACTTCTTAGTCACTTTCAGGTAAGCATTATAAGATTTCAGATTTATGGTAAAATAAAGAAATTAGCTGTACAATACCATTTGATATAATGCGAATAAAGTTCAAATCAGTTGCACATTTAAAATGTGTCTCTGCTAATTCGGGGAGGGTATAAATCCTATCGAGGAGCTCCATGTCATTTTTTCAAACTTTGGGGTCCACACACGTGCTCTTATAAAGAAATATGAAACGCTTCATAATTTATTATATCATGCTTCTGCAGAAGCCGTGCTAAGCTTTTCTGTATCTTTCAAATTTTAATAAATTAATTGCTCAAGCGAGTACGTTGGTTGAACAGCAAGTTCAGAGCACATTTATCATTGCATGGAGCCCTATCGGTGTCATTGCCGGGTCTTTATCGGACTGTCACTTGTATGATTAATGAATGGAGTACTCACTTGTGAGCCCATCATTAAAACTCTGTTTCCCGGGAACACTCAATTAATCAGAACACATTTGTTTAGCAATCGTTCAATTAGCATAGTGACAGCAACGCTAAAAGTTCATACTAATTGACAAAGCAGGTGTTGTGCCTCCACTGATACAACGTTAGCAGATGTGATTCACCGTTCGCACTATTAACCGTGCAATCATTCTCACTCAATTGCCTACCGACACTTTTGATAGCAAGATAAAATAGCCCGTTTACACAGCGTGGGCACATCTTGCACTGGGACACCTCGCAAATTACAGTCTAGAATTTTGATGTTTTCATCACGGTTAGGTTGAGATGACCATTTTGACCAACTGTCAACTGTCCCTATCATTTGCACTCGATCACTAAGATCACAATAATTGGCAATGTGTACTCTGCATCACAACTCGATCTGTCCATTGAACATCTCATGAAGGTATTGGCTGTAATATCGATTATTTTCTAACTTCCAGTTCTTTTTCTTACAATTTGTCTGGTTTTTCTTCTTCTCCGCATCTTAGTCAGGATCTAAACTTTAAAAATAATTGTCATAACCATTTTTCTTCACGCTATTTATTTATACGTGTTTTAAATTTAGACTAAAATACATAAATCTTATTTGACTAAATGCTTGGAAGTTACTAAGATAGCTTATTAATAAATCCTAAATGTTTTAATGGGTCTCGACGAGAAATATTTGACTGCGATAGCACTCGGGATTAGTATAATAACACGCTGGCTTGATTTCCAGATAGTTTTGAATTGCTAACGTCATATAAACATCGAAATCCTAGGATTGGGCACAAATACTGCAGTTCATACTCTACTCTATCTATGCTGCCT
Source organism: Atriophallophorus winterbourni (assembly GCA_013407085.1). Classification (NCBI taxonomy): domain Eukaryota; kingdom Metazoa; phylum Platyhelminthes; class Trematoda; order Plagiorchiida; family Microphallidae; genus Atriophallophorus; species Atriophallophorus winterbourni. The sequence goes on along the minus strand of JACCGJ010016497.1, from coordinate 45,416 downwards.
GTAGATGTCAGGCGTATTTTATCCAGCACGTTTCGCTCAACATATTCAGGTGATACAGAACATGAATATTGAACATGAATTTTGCATTATTAAAGTTTTTTAATTCGGGATTATCAATTTGTCCCACAACTTTCAAGTTGTGTACAATTGTCTGTCAATCAGCATTATTTGAAGGATAACTTTGAAATCTCAATTCAACTGGTTTCAGCAACACTAATTTATCCATGACTTAAATCTCACACCTTTGTACCATGTTTCCATATTGAGAGGTCCAGCAATTAATCGCCAAAACGTAGGGCTAATGTCTTTTAGAAAACCTGTATGTGAAGCACGTGCCTACTAAGCGAAATCAACATTTCGATTTCGACATGCTATATTGTGGACCTTTAGGACATGATTTTTGCATACTCTATTTTCATGAATGTGCATGCATAAGCGACGCTGTACATTTATCATGACCATGCGTCAAAAACCAACGTTAGACATTGAATTTGAAATTCGTTACTTTGTGCAACCGCGTTACGTTGAACACACGGTGGACGCCCCGTAAATATTCAGCTTTGTTGAAGTACGCGTGAAAGGTTTAGTTTTGGATAACGTACGAATAAACGTTTTGTTCACTCATTGATTGGAATATGTTTGGGACCGATCGTGTAATCATAATGGAAAGAAATGTGTGTGCCATTAGTTAGAACAGTTTTTGGTAACGTTTCACTGCTGTCTCAGAAGCTTCGCCAGGCCAAGTGTTATAGTCAGGATAGCGAACATGCCTAAGTTATCGTCAACCCACCACCATTGATTTGACCTTATCGCTAAACAGCCTACGGTGTGTCACGTCACGTAGACATGGCCAGGATCGGTGGTCGATTTGCCTAAAATGCACATCAATCCAACACAAGTGAACACTGTCAAGATCAGTTAACATTGTGGCCCACATCCGTAAAAGTAGATAACTAATGGGGTTAAGGGTGATCGATTTTGAAGGAAAAGAAAAAAACTAATTAACTATTAGGTACAGAATGAATAAGTCTACGTTCGTTTTTAGTGCTGAGCACCAGATTGTTGTGATTTCTGCCCCATCTACCTTAATGACTACCAGTCCACCTTTGCAATTTTGACCGCCTCCGCTTTAGGCATTCGCTATACGGTTTAATACCAAGTCTTAATGATTCCACATTGTTTAGATCGACGTTGTGGGCTGTATGACGAATTAGGGATTTATATTTTGTCGCATCTTGGGGTTGCCTTTTTTGACACGCTTCCGGTGTTCCTCGATTCTGGCGTGAAGTTCTCTGGAAGTCTGTCCTATATAAACACTGGGCAACCCTTACATTGGATTCTGTAGATCCTATTAGTGACGATTTATAAAAGTGTCTTATCCTTAACATGGTCGAACGGATAATATTTTCTTTCTTCTCATTCAGAAGTATGGACGTCTGGTTCAAAATTTTACTGATTGCATCTGATATCCCTTTAACATAAGGTATACAAACCATATCTCGCAAATTCTTCTCTGATTTGGCCGATGGGTACTTTACCCTCAATTGGATTTAATCATGATGCTTCTGATATTCGGTACTAGCTGTACAACGAGAACGCATTGCGGAAATGAATTTCAAAATGGATCAGATGATAGAATATCTATGATTCTATGTTTCAATCTCTGTGACCACAGATAGGCTATCCGGGTTTAATGAAATGAGATTGGCTAAGCAACGTAAGCTGACTCATGTTGACGCATTCCATCAACTGAGAACAATAGTATTCATCTTAATGAGTGCACGTTGAATAAAACTACGTATGAAAGTTCTATCAAACAATACTCCGGGAATGCGAATTGTCAGCTACCTGGGTTTGTTTTTCAAATGATTCACATTGAACCGCATGCACTGGAGTGTAACTAATATTTGGAACAATCATTTGGTTCGCGTCTATGATTAGCATTACATAATCATACCGCACCGCGGTTGCTCATATAGTTAGAGATTGTATTTAGTTTACTTCAACAGAAATATATCAAAGTCACGAATCTGAACACTGTTTGTAACAACTTTTTATTAAGTCTGGGAATAAATGAGGTATAGTCACAAACACAACTACTCACTTAAAATGAGTGAAAGGTGCTTCTTTTAATTTGTTTATAAGGAAAATGTTCATTAGAGAATCTCGATGCTAATTCAACCTTGTAGTGTAAGTGCGTGCCCCAACTTTTTCAACTACAGTGTGACGATATGCTTACAGTTTTTTTTAATAACGCGGTTCATTTGTATTCTGTACGAGAGATCAACTCGCCACTCCATATTGATGCATCCAAATGATAAACACATTTCGGCTGCGTGATGAATTGCATCTAAAATATCATGTTGGAGATTTGTTCTTGTGTTTACATTGTGCAAACCTGTAGAGAAATCTGTACAAAATACGAAACTTTAAGCATATACGAAATTCCAATGAATATCAACCGTTCAACTGAAATCCATCACTAGTTTAACACTTTATGATTACAGGTCAAAACTTGGATTTTGATAATCTGAAATTAAGAAGACCGATGGTGAGGCTGTTGAAATAACTAAGGATGCTGAGAATGCGGTCAATAAGGTAGATGGAATGGATATCTTTACATTCTGACGATCGGATTTCCAGCGCCCAAACAATAGTTTGCATGACCCTAGCTATGCTCACAGATCACAGACTGCATACACATACGTTGATCACATGACCATATAGCCAAAACAATTACGGATTTATATAAAATGCAGAGGAGTGCAGTATTTGATTTTCCTATCCTAACAAGCTTCGCGCCTTACGTGGCGTGTAACGTATTCATCCAATTTGAATTGGCCTGATCTCTGTTCGTAATAATACACTTGGTCTGAATATTCTTCCGGTAAAACATAAAAGTTATCATTATACTCTTTCTCATCATGAATACATTTACAGTTATTCGGCAGAAAACAAATTTCCTCCAAAATTTTACATCAGCGCCACCGTTTTCCCGAGCCTTATCAGATCACGCTTTCATCAGGCACTTCCGGTCACGAGTTTCAGATGTTGAACCACAATTGCAGTACAGTGTTTGGATTTACCAAGTCACTCTTTAGCAATTTTTCAGTAAATTCCAACATGCCGAATTATTTGTTAATTTTTCACAATTCAAATTTTCATGAAAGCGCTGAATACGAGAAATCTACATTATAATTCTATACATTCTGTTAGGTACAAGACTATCTAGAGATGCTACACAGATAAAGGATTTATCAATATTTATCAAACTAGATGTTGCTTGAGTTTCGGACAATACTTATTTGGCTTTATAACACAATGATACAGAGAACAGCTCTGAAATCAATATGTTTCATTAAAAAAGCTAATATAATTTTCTCTTGTATATAGTTGTGCCACATGTACCAATAATTAGGACATCGTTTATACATCCACGCTCTGTGACACTTGCTGGAAAAGGTGCCTTTCAAAATAGACTGTAAAAGCGTACCTCAAAAAAACTGTAATGACATTAGTTGATTCCATCAACGCGTTCTACTAAAAGAAAAGTGCATTATATCACTTAAAAGCATCTCAGTTCAGAGCACTAGCATCAGCTAGCGGTTGGCTACTGCTAGCCCAGCCGTGTGGTAAGAGAGAACACAACCGTTGCTGAACTCGTCTATTCAACGAATGCAAAGAGTATCACAAATGAGCGAATGTGTGTATATCACAGGAGAGTGAAAATCATAATTCGAACTCACCATCGATATTGATTGGTGATTAATCGATAGTTCGTTCGCTGTCTATACAAGTTATTCGGTTAGCCGTGCTATCATAACGAGCGTACTATTTACAAGCGCATACTCGAGCGCAGACTGCAAGGCTGTGCACTCACTGAGTTGTGCAGAACTATGGCTATAGAATAAATTTGCCGAGACAAATGGACTGTTCTGCTAAGGATCGATGCCCGTCCTATTTGCAAACCTCGTTTTACTCTGCCGTTGGAGAAAGCTTTCACAGCCGAGGTCAGCATAGCAAATCCACCCGATTTAGCCTCTGAAGTAGCTCTTCCTAATTATTGTCTAAATACACTCGAACAATCTATTGGTTGGAAGCCGAAGTTTCTGTAATGACTGCTCTCGAAGATGAGAAACCGTCAGCACTTTTCCATACTTTAATTTGATTTCGAAAGATTAGAAATTCCACCCTATTATACCAGCTTGAAATAAGTTGATTGTGAGTGCGTAATATCTCCCGTATCAAATACGAACGAATCGCGTAACACTCGAACGGAAGCAGGGTGCTTCTTATTTACGGTGCATCCATCACAATTTGAACCGTGAATGGAGAAACTGACAAATGCAGGAGTGCTTTATGGAGCCATTTCACAGAGTATATTCATATCGAATAAAAATTGGTCATAATAAACAAGATCAACTGTATGGAAAATCGAAATTTGCGCTAATAAGACGTTTGAAAAATGTATCTGAATGCTCCACGACTTGATTTATTTGCTTTCGACTGCTCAATTTAAAAGCACTTCGTGATGTATTTTAAAACTATAGGTGAGAACATACTGCTACCAGCGGCTGAACGCCTACTGCTTGTAAATGCCGCTATGTACTGCCTATTGCTGTGATCGCGGTGGTTAAAATTCTTTGTAAGAATTTGCTTTATAATTTTTATGAACTTAGTGTTTCTTTATCGTTTTATCTCCAGGTAAAAGTTACAAAAAATCGGGGTAAAGAAGGAGTTGAACAGATGATCGGTTATATGAAACGCGGGGACTGGTTTGGGGAGAAAGCATTGTCTGAGTAAGTGTCAAGTTACATGTCAATTTTAATGGGTCTTTGCAAGTTTGATGTAATCGGTCATTAGAATGTTTGTTGAATTCACCCACTTCCTTGCAATATTATTTATGCTGATTTACGAATTGGTAGCAATGTAAAATTCGAAAGCTATAAAATCATCGCTGCAATATTGGATTAGCAATATTTCACGATCATCTTAAAGAGTTTTATTTGAGTAGGCGTGTTTAAAATAAGGAGATAGCAAAGACTGTTTGGATTTCGAAGCTTTTGGTAAGTTTAATCAATAAATCTTTCTAATCTAATGACTGCACTGTGTACACGTGCAATTGGTTCATGAAATAGGCTAGAGCAATGTATCCTTACTTCCAAACTATTCCTTGTCACACCAAGTATCTACTATTTTACCCATGCTGGCTCAGAAGTTGACCGAACGACACACCTCGTGAAGTCTGTTCGGTTTGAGTGGTTGCCGCTTCAAAACGTTTTAATGGTTGAACACCCGATTAAATGGGATGTTTTATACTGAATACTGAAATTTGACATCTTTTGTCGCGGAGGTTTAATGGTATTGCTATAATTTGAAGTGATTAATGGGTAACATTTTCAACACCAACAATGTTTAATCGCTCAAAGATTTAATGTAGTTCGTTGGCCTTTGGATTTTGTTAAACTAGTTATTCATATATATATATATATATATATATATATTATATATATAGTATATATATAGATAGATATATCTATTAATGATATCGAAACCTATCGGTTGTGCAGCGTGAGAGCCTTCCACTTTTCCAACACAGAGGACAGGTTTGGTATCATTAAGTAGTGCATGGACATCATCTGCATTCGGCCCACAAGCAGTAGCAAATATCATAAAAAACAATTCATTCCCAACCGAAACGGTTTAAAATACTGTATACAAGGTATCGATCAATTTTTACCACCATTGTCAATTTAGCTTGTCAACTTATTCCTATTATGACTGACTACGTTTCATTAGAGAAAAGTTAATACAATATATGGATAAAACATGATGATCCGTAGAAATTAAGGTATGGTATGGTGTTTCTCTTGATGTTTAACTATTTTTGTGTGTCTGTTTAAATCTATTAATGCGAAACATCTAAATCCGTTACTGTGCTTTAATAGATACGAAACTCCTCTTTCCTTTATTATCTGATCTCTCAACTTATCGGATTTCCACACTCATTTAAATTGCAAAGTAAAATATTTTTCTAATTGAGACCGTTTCATTGATAGCTCAATTGCAATCCGTACAAAACCGATAGTGGGGAGTAAGAGCAAAGAAATCAAAACTGATATTTTAATAATATAAATTGCTCAATAATACATATATGTTCTACTCAAAATGTTGCATGGAGACAACGAAATTCATTTCATAACGTAGATCTTTCATTTTTTGTGACAGTGAGGATGTACGTACCGCGAATATCATCGCAGCTGCTCCGGATGGTGTAGATTGTCTCTTGTTGGATCGTGAGTAAGTTACATGCTAGTTCCGTTCGCAAGCGGTTACATCATGGCTAATTACACAATTGTTACCGGTAATACTGGTGATTGTTTTGATATGTTTGATTGTAATAACCGGAATAAATGCTTATAAATAGAGCGCTCAAATGTATTGTGGTCAGAGCGAAAAATTACAATTGAATATGTTCTGTTCAGGTTAAGTGTATCAATGTATATGTTTGCAGCAATTTGAAGTTAGATTTTTCTGATATAATGAGATTCTGTTAGCGGAAATGTGAAAATAAAAACATTAGTCAAATTTTAATCATCACAAATATGTATATATTGATTGAATTTCGAAATCACGAGTTTTGTTTACTCAATGGATATTCTGAGAAAAAACCCATCAACTCGAATAAACTTACCTTATCAAGGGTTTGAGCATCACAATACATTGTTGACTTAGTGCGCCTTGTGATCTTGAAAGGGAATAATTGTGTAATTGTGTAATTGAACATAATTGTTTGGGATAAAGACTTCAAAGTAACTGACGGAACTCATTTGTGATGTGTGCGTTTAGAAAAAGAGGTGAGCATCACGATGTGTATGAATAAACCTTAATTATTTGGTTGATCTCATGTTGTAAGCTTATATCAATATACAAAATTATTCAACGTATCGTGTTGGACACATTGGTCTATATTTTAGCAAGTCTACAACGCAAATCCGGTCTTGTATTGCTATTTGTAAACGCGGCAATGCTAGCATATGCCACACTCCCATCTCTATCACACGAAAATTTGTTCTACAAATTTAACGAGCTAAAAAAAATATTTGTGATCAATAATTATGCAATCAACAAGGTCATTTTTGCATGGTGGACATGATCTGATTGCATTCTATGATCAGATATAAGGATCGCATCAATATGCGTTTATGTTGTGTGTGAAATGCTCCGAAAATTTTTAATATATATTTATGTCATTCTATATGAAACCTAGTGCAAAATAATAAACTGGATCGATTTGAATACAATAATGGCATTAATGTTCAGTAAATCCTGATGCGAGTAAGAAATTATTTATATTTAATTTTGCAAAAAGCAACAAGTGACCACATCGTAGCATTGTTGGGTGAATTGGATAGCGAAAATCAAAAAACTTTTGTTTTCTTTTGAACAATCATGGTATCCTAAATTTTCTTAATTCAATTGAGCGATTGCAAACGCGGGAAACGAATAATGTATTACTATCACTTCATTGAGCAGCATTGCAAATTATATGATTCGTTCTAGGAAAAAAAATGAAAGGTATTTGAATAGAAAACAAGAATATATTATTTCTTTGGTTGAGACTGAGAATTCTGCTTTTGAAATTCCAGTCCAAATTACTAAATATTTATATAAAAGATATAGCTTTATCAATGTATTTTATGTTATGTAAATCTGAACTTTCCAATTGGTAAAACATTCGAGTAACCGGAACTTGCTACTTAATTATTTTCCCCACTGCGGAACAATAAAATGGTTATATTGCGTACAAAACGCCGTAGCATGCTGAACGTTCGAATTTTCGTAAATTCTCAACCTTTTCAAGGTCATACAATCTCTTGATCAAGGACCTTGTCAGCTTTGAGCGAACATATCCCGACGAAAAATGCGGTCCTATTATAAGGTAATTTTCTGAATATATGGTTAGTTAACATTTATGCGTTGGTTGCTTTATGAAATTTCATTTTATTTGCTACAAAAAGACAGAGAAACTCACAGTTTGAAAATGTCTTACTCGAAGATTTTGAATTTGTTGCCACGATTGGCACTGGCGGTTTCGGACAAGTACACTTGGTAGGTGTGTCCTTTTATAAACTTTGAATGTCCATGTAAAAATATAGTAGATATAATCAAAAGATTATATTATTACCCGCAGGTCTACTGGAAAAAAGATAAAAACCAGTCATTTGCTTTGAAGAAACTGAAGAAGCGATTTATCACGGAAACACGCCAACAAGAGCACGTTTTGAACGAGAAAGAAATATTACTTGAAACGAATAATGAGTTTATCATCAAGTAAGGCATTTGTTAACTTACCGAACAAATTATGCCAAATAATTTCTTGTTTATATTTTAACATAACTAAGGTACTAAAGCTTTTTCATGCAGGCTCTTCCTACATTTCCAAGTTTATTGAATATTCTGGCATGTTCGAAATAACTTTTACGAATACATGAAATCTGATATGTGCAAACAGTCAATGAATGATTTTAATAAAGTGCACTGGTTCTGATCCCAATTTCATAATATTTATTCGATTCCCTCTAGAGAACATACAACATGTGATGTACTCACAGAAATTATTGTTTAAAAATGTGTAGGTCAATTTGCACGTTTTTCGAGTTTCACAATGTTAAGTGTTTTAAAAGTACTCTAGGTTACACAAAGTTATATTTGAAAACCATTATTTAATAGGGTTTTTACAATGAACCAAGGTATTCAAACACAGAATCACAAAATGAATTCATGCTAATCGCACAAGAATAAGATGCATATTGCCGACTAATGTGGTGTTTTGGACTTACCGCAGCTCGTTTGTAGGACCCCTGTTTAACGGTGGCTGTCAAGTATGTCATTCTTTATTACTTTTCATTATTTCAGGCCTCACTGAAACTAATCTCACAGTCTCCTCCTGATAATATCAAATAGCCAAAACCGGTTGTAATATTTATGTGCATACGATATGAGCGCAATACTATATTACTTGAAAATAAATTTATTCCCTGATAGCATCCCAAAACAACGTCAAGCTCAAATTATACACCCAAAAGACTGCCACTGTCGTTGAGTTAGAATGGTCACAAATGAAATCAAGGCTATGGTGTTGCTTCAAAATTTTTCCATATATATTTTTGAGAGCAATCATCATCATCGTCCTCGGAATTTTTAATTTTTTTTACAAGAGTTACAATGCTTGACTTGACGCTATTTTTGAACTTTATTTAACGAACTATGTGTAACAATATAATTGAAATCAAACAAATGGTATTTTGTATGCTTCTTTATTATTTTGCATGTTTTTCATTATGCGATCTTGAATAGTCTAGTCTATTTTATTCAATAAACCTTGCATTTTAAATACTAAAATGCACCTGAGAGACAACAGATGAATTTGTTGACTCAAACATTCTAATATATTCAACATCTTAATTGCTTTGACAATATCCACTGAACCAACCCTTGAAAAACTATTGAATGTTGTTTATGTTGAGAAAGAATCGGGAATTAAAACCCTGTTTCTTCATAACTATGATTAGCTTCGTGCTCGAAGCCAACTTTGGTTATCACTCTAGTGCAATTGACAAAAGAAAAATATAACTTAATCTATTATATCGTGATTGTCGTAATCAATTGTCATAAACGTTTTCGGATTGATTTCGTACGATTTTGATACAGTATAGGACATCCTTACAATCCTTTCATACAATGTAAGTGCAGAATCCTTATTCATGCAGAACCTCGGTTGCATTTTGGCAGGTTGTATCGTACGTTCAAAGATGGCCGTTACTTATACTTCCTGCTTGAAGCTTGCCTGGGTGGGGAGTTGTGGACAATCCTGCGAAACCGTAGTGCATTTGATGACAGCACTACGCGATTTTACACCGCTTGCGTCGTTGAAGCAATCGCATATTTGCATCGTAAAGGGATTATTTTCCGCGATTTAAAACCAGAAAATTTGTTACTGGACGATATTGGTTATTGTAAGATGGTGAGCTACGTTAGCCTATGGTTATTATCTTGTAAAATGATGCCCTAGAGTAAATTCAGAAGTGATTCAAAATGAAAAAAGATACGGGACATTACATCTCGGAAATCTAATTCGCGTGTAGCTGTCCAACTGGAAGCTATATTTAAACCTTGACGAAATTAAAAGAAAGCAGTCACAAAAGACTGAAATCAAGACAATCTAATCATTCGGCATCAGAATTTCATGCATTGTTCATTCTATCATCAAAACTGGTTTACTTTCGTACACGTTCGGAGCAATACAAAGCTTAAGATGTGTCGGAACAGTATTGAAGCTTTCATTTATAAATGAATTCTTACTGAAAAACACTCAAATTAGTATAAGCCATAGAATTGAGAAAGCATCGTTACGAAATTAATCCTAGTAACAAATAAAGAAAGACTTGTACCAGAATGTTTGCTTTTATTTGAAATTAGTAGCTGAATATCTCTTTCTCGCCTCGATCGAACTGGGCAGATTTCAGTGAATCTTATACTCATAAGTAGTCGCGAAAATAACGATAATCGTCCAAAAGACAGCCACTTTAGAATAAAACGTATCTATTGGTGGAAAGAAATTTAAATATTCTAACTTTCTGTTGGAAGGCACTTTTAAATGTGAATTTTCTCGAAAATATGATTTACTGTGTAACATATAAAATTGTGAGTATAAGATTGACCCGGAACTTTAGCGCTATTTTAAAGAGCGCAAATTGCAAGTATTGCTTTGTAAAAACTATTTCAAGCTAATAATTCAAACAACAATCTCTAGTAAATAAAATTAGTGGTGATCGACTTCTGATAAACTTGACCATTTTTATCTTTTTTGTTGGATAAAATATATAGGGTTGAACTATCCTCTACTAAAGCATGTTGCTCTGTGCATTTTATAACATTTACCGAATGACAATTAATACTGAGAATCTACTGGTTACATGAGTGAGATTCGTTATTTATTCGATGAACTGTGATTTTCGGACGTCATTTTTTGAATATCGCATGTATAATTGATTGTCTTCAATTATTTGAATTAGCTTCTGACAATTATATCTCTTGAAAAGAACTCGGCTAACGAAATGATGACAATTTAACTAAAATCGAGGACTGCACTGGTTGTGTTACATCGTAAGCAGTGTGGTTGAATAGTTCCAACTATATATTGCATGCTTCAATTTTGTAATTGATAGTATCATTTCTGGTAAATAGCCAATGCTTGTACTGTATCACGTTAGGCAGTAAAACAGATGCTTAAGGCATATAATTTATGCCAAAAATTATTATCCCCAACCTAGAAGGCTGTGATTAATTTAACGATGAATGAGCTGTATGAACACACATAATGTAACTCACTTCTTTAGAAGGTTTGACGCAAATGTTCAAAATTACGCTATTCTTATTTGATCAAACCTGACACAACAAGCAGAAGAGGCGTGACGAATGAATGATTTGAGAACGTTATATCAGATTAATCGGAAGCTCTGTAATCGCAGTCAGGCAAGCAATCAACAAATGAGGACCAATGGTGGAGATGTAATAAATGATGCGAAAAAAGAGTTAGCCAGATGGCGAGAATATTTTGAGCTCAATATAAACCGCCCACCGCCTGAAACCAACGTCGATATACCTGAGACAGCTACAGACCTCGACGTCAATACAGACCCCATCCGCCTCAAAGAGGTGCAATTTGCTATCCAGAGGTTGAAAAATGGGAAGGCACCAGGTGACGATGAAGTGTATGCCGAACTGCTCAAAGCGGAAACCAGAGCGACGCCGAAAGTTTTGCGAGACCTATTCCAGAACAACTGGGATACTGAGCAGATACCGGACGCCTGGCGTTCGGGTACTATAATCAAACTTACCAAGAAAGGTGACTTGAGCTACTGCACTAATTGACGAGGTATTACGCTTCTATCATTCACGAGCAAAGTATTCTGCCGCATCATTCTCTGACGTGTCTCCAATGCAGTTGAATCCATTTTACGACAAGAGCAAGCCGGGTTCAGTAAATGAAAATCTTGCATTGACCAAATCTTTGTCATCCGTCAGATCCTGGAGGAGACACATGAATGGAATGCAGAGCTATGCGTGGCCTACATCAACTTCCAGAAGGCCTTCGATAGCGTTCACCTACCAGTGTCATGGAAAATCCTCCATCACTATGGTATACCATCAAAGATAGTAAATCTCATAAAAGCCTTTTATGGGAAGTTTGAATGCCAAGTCGCTCACAATGGAATGCTCACTGAGACGTTTGATGTCCGTACGGGAGTGAGGCAAGTATGTATCCTCTCACTGATACTCTTCTCCTTAGAAAAAGACTATATTATGAGACAGGTGACCGATGGCAGGGCAGCAGGCATTCCATGGACCTCAGTGGGACCGCTAGAAGACCTGGACTATGCGGATGATGTTGCCTTCTTGGCATGCAAGATCAGTGACATCCAGAACAAGAGCGATCTACTATCGGCTATTGGCAAGACGGTCGGTTTAGGAATTAACGCTGGTAAATCGGAGGTAATGCAGAAGAATGTTCCGGAGCAACCACCAGTGTTCGTGGACGGTCAACCTCTCAGTGAGGTTACAGATACAGTCTACCTTGGGAGCAAACTGACAGTAAATACTGATTGTGAAGATGAGGTCAGGAGAAGGATCGGGAAAGCGAACCAAGCATTCTGCATGCTGAATTTCATTTGGAAATACTCTGTTCTCAGCATTAACACGAAGATCAGACTCTTCAAGAGCAACGTTTTGAGTGTGTTGCTGTATGCATTAGAATGCTTGAAGATGACCGCTGCCATTGAGCGCAGAATGAACGTGTTGCGAACTAAGTGCTTGAGAAGGATTCTTCGTATTTTTTGGACACATACCATTTCGAATAAAGAGCTTCTGCGAAAAACTAGTTTGGAGGTGGTATCTACCGTAGTCAAAAGACGACGGTAGAGATGGTTCGGTCATGTTTGCAGGATGGATCCCAGTTCGCATGAGAAGGTAGCCATTCACTGGCTTCCGCAAGGTAAACGAAAAAGGGGACGGTTCAAGGAAATTTGGCGCAGAACGTTGGAACGCGAACTACATGCACAAGGATTCACGGTGCAGACGGCAACGGAAGCAGCGGCAGACCGGAACCACTGGCGTGGGGTTGTCTTCGCCTCATGAGCCACCCGGTACAGAGAGGACTGAGCTGAGCTCAGCTATTTGATCAAACTTATCTAGCCACCCCACTTATTTATCAAGTCGAAAGCTCTGTTTAAATTCATTTTATGCATGTGATTCCTATTGCTGTTTGATCGTTTATTTATTACTATTAAAACTTTGATTATTATTAGTTATATGATAACAAATATTAGACAAGCATTGCAAAATCACATGAAAAATTGAGGCCGGTGGTGTGTTCACGTGGTTTGACGCTGCAGTCGATACAACTGTTCTCCCACTATACATCTCCAATTCGAAAGCTTTGTATAAGGGAATTTAATCCAAAAATTATATCAAAAACCATAATTCGTGTAGGTATTCCATCACTCAATCTCTAATTAGTGCTAATAGTAATTTAGTTTTTTTTCGTTTGGATGTAGTTTTCATCAGGGAAGCACAGGATTGCACATTCAACAATGCTAATTCGAAACGATGTGCTGCTCAGAAACAATTGAGATTTGTCAACATTTGCATGAAATGCTTGTAGCCTAAAAATTGTTCTGACAGAATCATATTTGGAATTCATTTTTATATTATTAAAAGACACTATCACAATGTTGATATGGTAGTAATGTTTTATCATCCAGACAGATTTCGGTTTCGCGAAAAAGATTGGTTTCGGAAATAAAACTTGGACGTTTTGTGGCACCCCCGAGTATCTGGCTCCGGAAATTATTCTTAACAAAGGGCATGATTTTGCAGCAGATTTGTGGTCTGTCGGGGTTTTTATGTTCGAATTGCTTACCGGAACGTGAGTTTTCATTTAAGTGCATTCCTGATCTGATATTAACAGCTAGTTTTGCGATCCGATATGCTAATACCATTTTATTTTCCTCAAATTATGCTGTTTTTTGACATTGTTGTTCTCGATTCTAGCATAATTAATAATCACGAATGAAATTTTCTAATTTATCATGGTTAATTATTTTTATATGATGCATAAAATGTTAGATCGCGATAGTGTTAGAACCATTGGTTAAGACTAAATCTGTTATGCTTGGAAAATGCTTTAGAGTCTTATTTGCTCCATTTATAATATACAAAACCTCCTAAGTCAAAAATGACAACGTTCATTAGGTTTATATGCAACTCGTTTCACAACGACTTTATTGTTATTTAATCACATATGATGCATTTCCACAGACAAAGCGTAAAGAAAAATTCGAGGCAGTCTGTTTGAGAATGTGTTGGTTATTCATCGTTCAGCTAAAACATTTTAATCGCCAAGATTTGAATTATATATACCAGTATGATAACCGCATCAACAGAAACTCTGATATTCTGAAAACATTTTCTCCCTGGATGCATTAAAATCACGTTGTACTTGTACATGTACATCACACGCGTATGATGATGTCATGCTCCGCAGCTTTTAGAATGACTAAACAGTTTTATTCGGGTGTGCCAATCTCGCCAACATCACTCACGGCAATAAGCAGTATTCGGTCGATCGGCGTCAGTTGCACGCTGGCGGCGTGATCTGCGTTCACCAGCCGAGAGCTTTATCTGCGCTTACCCAGTTCGGAGATGAGACATTACAGGGCTAAAGAAAGTTTGTTTATAAGGTGCTGTAGTTACTAAGCCGCCCAAAATTTCTGTTTTAATAATCCTACCCAAAGTGATATGTCGCTCACATCCCACGAAATCCTACCCACGAGTATCAAACTTTTGTCGGGACGTTGGGTACTTGTATTCAAATTGTAATTAGTTCATAAATATTCGGTTGCGATAATCGTGGAGATCAGATACTAATCACGTTGGTACTTTTGTGAATATTTAATGAGTTAGTTCAGCTGCATCCGTGTTCAGACAAATTTTTCATGAGTTCACTTATCAAGTTTGCTTAAGTATCACATGCTTGACCATAAATTCCTTCTTATGTCAGAATATGAAAACATTTAAAATGTGTTTTAAATGGAAGCACACAGCCATTGAATGAAACACCAACTCTAACGTGAACAATATCTGATTACTAAACATGATAATACTTACATACGATTTGTGATTCACTCGAACAATAAATTGCTAGAGTTGATTATTTCAAAGTTAATTCATTTGATAAAAACGAAATTAGGAGAATTAAACCGACATTGAAATTGTTTCGGATGACTTTAATAAAATATTTGAAATTTCTAAATTTTAGAAAAATGGAGGCAGAGAAATTTAGGTATAAGTCTATTATAATAGGATTGCAATTTGCTATAAATAATTGTAACTTTATATTTTTAATTTGATTATGTCGACAAACTTTCGTATTTTAATGCATACTGTCCGCCATATACCTCGAGGCAAACGCCAATCAAAACAAAGAAAGACATGCATTATGCTCTATTAATTATTTTCACGTATTACATTATCAAATATAAGTTTATAACATTCCTTCTTTCTTATTTTTATGTTTAATCCCGAAATTCTAGTCCACCATTTACTTCTCCGGATCCCATGAGAACTTACAACATAATTCTGAAAGGCATCAATGCCATAGAATTCCCAAAATCAATCACACGGAACGCTCAATGTTTGATCAAAGGATTATGTAGGTAAGAATATTTTTATTTTTATTTCGACGCGAAACAAGTTTTTGTTCGTTGATTTTGGAACTGATGTGGAGTGTCAGAAGAAATTCAACCCAGTTAATGGTACTAAGTGAACATGTAAAATGCATGCTTGCTTTGTGGTGTGTTTTTAGAGAGCGCTTCGAAGGAGACTGTGTGCAATGTTCAGAACAAAATTATATATAGTATTACATGTGTGGCATTAGGAAAAACTGAGTGTATTTGAAAATTTCTCTAGCTCGAGTGGAAAATTCCCTAATTGTTCCTGTCCATTGTGCGTGCGGTCGCATTATTTTAAGCTCTCGATTATCATGATATATTGCTCTTACACTTACACGTACGTGAATTTACTATACCTTGTTGAACTACACTCGATGCAAACGTTTTGTATATCCAACTCTCATAGCGGTATTCGTTAATACGAGCAAATTCGAATTTCTCGTGATTTTCCCATATTGCATCTACGCGTGCAACACTGTTAATACTCTTCAAAGGGATTAACGTCATCTGGAATACCTTATTTTTCAAAATCGAATAGTTATATTTTCAACATCGTGCGATCAACTACAGAAGCGAATAGGATTCGATTCTGATTTTGCTCTTGTTCGAGAACACCGCTTTTTGTCGATCTCACGATATTATACATTGATCGCTCGACAGAACCATTGTTTGTGCACATACTACTGAACAGTGCTGCTAACAACTCTGACCGGATGACCTCGAAAACAAAACAAAGCTCATCGGGCTGCATGTGCAC
The DNA here is from genome assembly GCA_013407085.1 of Atriophallophorus winterbourni. Taxonomy (NCBI): domain Eukaryota; kingdom Metazoa; phylum Platyhelminthes; class Trematoda; order Plagiorchiida; family Microphallidae; genus Atriophallophorus; species Atriophallophorus winterbourni. Next base: position 28,865 of record JACCGJ010016497.1, on the reverse strand, counting down.
GGTTTGTCAAAAGGCGGTATGTCCTAACGCGAGGTCTTTCACGTGTTGCGCTTGCTTGTCAAAGTGCATGCCAAATGCGACAAATCGCTCGCCTCGGATTTGTTTTCGAATAATAATGGTGATATTTGCCCCGGTGTTCATTACATTTGCCAGGTTTGTTAAGACAAACGAACAGCGTCATCCTCGGAGGCTAAAACGCCACAGAATATAATTGAGACGCGTCTAAATGGACTGGAATCCAGTATACAAAAACGGAATGAACTGATAAAAACTTCACAAATGCACCATTGTTGCCCGACTAACACGTTACTACCAAAGAGCCAATAGAAAATCCATCATACTCCATCAGGCCAAATTTTTCCAAGATAACCTCGTAGATGGTGACCAAAACGGGTGAGTGTTCGCGGGGATCAGTGACTCTTCAACTTAACGGACACAAGAAAGGACTCAACAAAACCTATTCTAAAAAGCCTGATTAAAATTATAAACCAAAATCAGCTAGTATGAACCTTAGTGTTATATGTACCAACGTGACCGAGTCACAGGAAAGGCTGTTCGAAGCTAAGCAAAAACATGACATAGTTGATTGGTATAGACTCTGTAGTCAGATGCGACTGGCCGTAGTTGCTCCCTCATCAATATTTTGACTGAACCGCGACCTGAATTCTCCTCACAAAGATGATCCTCTCATTTAACAAATAACGCTGCAATCGACGGAGGACGTGGAAAACGTACTCTTAAGTACATCTTAGAGGTGTTCCGAATTCTACATCTCGTATCCATACAGATCTACCATGGTGAGAGCAAAAGACGTCGAAAAATCTCGAGAATAAAATAATCCAAGAGATTTTTTAATTCTAGGCGTTCCAGAAGATGCTGCTGAAGTCCCTATTCAAGAAAAGTCTGAGCAAGATCCCAAGCAGTGGAAATACCTAGCCAAAACAATCGGTATTTAAAAAGCCATACTTGTGGATGCTTATAGGATACCGCGGTCTGCCAACTATAAAGTGTAAAGTCCTGGCCCTTCAAAGCTAACCTTCTTGAAAACCGAAATGACGGATATTATCTAACGTGAAAGGAATATAAATGCGCGAAGCCTTTGGAGCACATTAACGGAGTTAAGCGAGATATGCTCACACTACTCACCTGACATTATCACCATTACAGAAACAGGGTATTCATCCCAATTGATTGATACGGATATAACCATTCCAAATATGAATTTGATAAGGAACAATCGAGAGAGAATTGGTGGTAGTGTTGCACTTTATTATCATAATCGACTCCAGTGCCGTCACATATACAACACGGAATTCACCCTCAAGGATACAATTTCGTGTTCTTTAACGCTGACGTCTAGTAAAGTTTGCATGATTGGTGTAGTCTACCGGTTTCCTTCATCTAAGGAATCGTACAACGAAAGGTTAATCCAAGTGCATCAGCGCTTGATTCGCACTCAGCAAGCAACAATATTATTATGGATGATATTCATCCGCCTACCCTTTATCTCAGCAACGTTCACTCCCTACAAACGCTAGAATACTTATTTTATGAGTTACCAGATCCAGTCCCTTTATACAACCATGTTCACGAATGCACTCGGAAAAGAGGTTCTGACCGCCCCTCTGTCTTGGATTGTGTGTTAACGTCGTAAGAACAATCGGTCTAAGCGATCAAATTCCAGGCTCAGTTTGGTCTTGGTGACCATTCAGTGCTTGTGTTTGACTATGTTTTGCAGTTCTCATCAATTGCTTGCTCTGAATGGGGTTCGACGGATAGATAAATTGTCCCTGAGTAAATCGCTCGTGCAGATTCAGCTTATAGAGTTTCTGAGACTGAAGACCAGCAGATCGTTCCTAAGAGATCCGAACAAGAACTTAGTTTTGATGTCTGCAGAAGCATAAATAAGTTTAGAGCTTTGAAGCGAGCAACGTGGATTCAGTATAAAGCCAACCATACTTCTACTTTTTGGCAACATTTCCGTATGTTGCGCAACAAACGGACTTCACTTATTCGAGAGGACATGGATGCGCACCACATAATGCTGCTGTCAAAAAATGGAACGCAACCCGATGATCCGGTACAAAATCATGAACGCGAAAGCAAAAGTCAAGCCAGGTATTTTTGCCGTCCAGAATGGTGAAAAACTCACTGAGGCCGTGATGGAAACCGCAAATACTCTATAGCGTTCGTGTCAAACGTTTTATTGGAACGTTTTGAGTATTTAGGCGACTCAGGAATCGGAACATTGAACCAAAATTTGATAAATCCAAAGATTGTCGCAAGTGAATTGCTCAAACTAAATTAAAGAAAATTCCCAGGTACGGATGATACCACACTGGATGGGTTCAGGTTTAATCATCGTCAGCTTTGTGAACCGCTTTTCACCCTGTTTAATTATTCGTTGCTTAAGGGAGTGGTACTATAAGATTGGAATTCCGGTGTGATTACACCTATCTTCAAAGGGGGCTGCTGATCTGACGCTGCAAATTATCGTCCCATCACACTATTACCTGTTATTAATAAGGTCGTGGAAAGTATAGTCTCAGAAAGAATGGTTGTACACTTTGAATTGCGTCATTTGTTTTCGCCAGCGCAACATTCCATTCCATTTCATTGCTCTTGTCTAACGAATCTTTTCAGAGTGTTAGACGAAATTACGGCGGAGTTGGATAGAAGTTCTTGCATTCACGTCTGTCATTTAGACATTTCTAAAGCATTTGAAAAATTGCATCACTATTCGTTCTTCAAAAACGGATACGTTTAGGAATATTTGAACCACTCGTCTTATGATTGTGCGATTACCTGTCAGATCTCCACGCCCGAGTTAAAGTAAACAGGGTGCTATCTCAAACGTTCAAAACCACCATCGGATTTCCACGACTACCCGCGCTATGCCCGCTCCTCTTTCTGTTATATATAAACGATTTACCTTCTCATATTATCCTAAATGGTCCTGTTCGCGGATGATATAAAACTAGACGCCAATCAGTTTTGGAGATAATTGTGAGAAACTGCAAATGGATTTGGACAACGTGTCAAATTGAGCGGCCATGAATGATATGACATTTCACAAACGGAAAAGTAAGATACTTCACTTTGGCAAGCATGTTCCTTGGACATATCGATTTGGAACCGAAAACATGACATGAAGCTCATTGGAAAAAACTTCTTGAAGTATGGATTAGTGGAAACCGAAAGAGCACGGTGCACTCCCAGAAAATATATCGTCAGGCCAACAGATGTGTAGGTTTATTTAGAAAAACATTTGGACGATTCTCCCTGATACCAAGTATAATGAACTTCTACCTTCGCCCTTACATGGAGTAAGCGGTAGTGGTCTGAGTTCTTTGGCTGCTCTCTTTAATATAATCTATCACAGAGCAACAAAGTTAGTGATGGGTCTTCGCAATGTACCGTACACCGAAAGATTGCGATGTCTAAGCCTATGTGACTTTACCCAAAGGAGAATAGGACGCGATATTATTCTGACCTATTGAATTGTGTCTACCGATGGACTTCCACTAAAACACTTGCTTGATGTGTGTGATTGGAGAGTGACGCGCGACATACCTTACCCTTTACGTCTCAATTTCCCGTATTGATTGTGGCGGACTCTCCTGCTTGGCGAAGTTTGAAGCGAAATTAAACTTGCAGATGCAAAAGAACATCATTCATGAGCCATACATTTGATATTCACTATTTTTTATACTAATAAATTTTTCACACTTTTATTAAAACCGTTATCCTGTGGTGTTATAAAGTATCAACTTTATAAACATAAACCGCCGAACCCTTGAATTCTTGAATATTCCAGCAGTAACCTGAGTTAAGCTAGATTTATTAACGGAAAAGAACTATATAGCATGGCTTCCGCATCAAAAATACTTATTTTCGTGCAACAAAATTATCAGCACTTAAACTAAAATGTGATTGTTAATGTCGTAGTAAGAGCCTGTCAAAACCTATTTAATTGTTCAATGAAATTGTTGACCAACTTTTAACAGAGACAGATGCAGTTAATATTAATAAACTGATCTGTATCTGAACAATGGTGGTGCTTGTTGGCATATCATTATCTTTTGTCTTGAAACCACATATCTCCGCGAGATACTTCCATATTGAGACACAAGCAAACTCATCAGCAAGAAATAAATCAACACCCTTATTGTCAGAATGGAGTTTCAACCAATATGTGAACTTCAACTCCCATAAAACTGATGAAAACGGTGTAGTTCATTATACAAAAATAGATATACGGAGCAGTACGATTTGGATCCGCGTGTCTTGAACCAGTTTAGAAATGGTAAATTAAGTTTGCACTCATAAGCCACTTTTTGAAAAGATCGGCAAGATATACAAGGAAATTTGAACATTTAAATCGATGATGTCATTCGACCTGTTGTGCGCATCTTACTGGACATTTTTGGCCATTCTAGTTTGAATAAAACCATTTACGGGATTTTGCGTTAAGATTAATCGAAGCCACCCGAATTTAATATTACATAGGTTCGAAATAGTTTTGAATACTTGTGGCTCAGATACGGTGTTGCTGTTCAAATTTGTTCTCCGAGGTAGTATGCTTTATTGCTCACGTTTAGTCATCAAGGTGAATGACATAATCGTTTAAAATAGTTTCGAAACAAATTGTCGATGAGCGTCGGTCAAATTCATCTACTGCGTGCGAAATGATCTATTGTGATTGGCTGAGATTCTTAAGTGTCCTAGTTGTTGACGTGTTATTATTGGTCCATAGACTCAATCCAGTTTAAAGTGTTATTTGACTGAATACGGCATTGAATATCACGCATTGAAAAACTTACGAATGTGATGATTTTATTTCTATTTCAATTAAATTAGTGTCGTTTTCTATCAACGTGTAACGACATTTAGGATTTGTGGTCATGTCGTGTAGTCAGACTGTGTTCATGTATCCTTGTTTTAAACCTTCCTACATTTTGGCCGACATAATATTTTTCAAATTCAGAACTCGAAATTTTGTACGAGCCGTTTTTCAATTTATCCTAGGAAACCGTTTCTTTGACGTTGACTATGAGACTTCTCGTTTTAATGTAGGTTTTTCAGCTATATTTATCCAAAGTAGGTGTAGGATTTTTGTGGTAATCTCAAATCATCGTTCAATGCAGAACTCGAAGCGTGATATTTAACGCCGCAATAATTCATTGAGCACGTTCAAACGGATTGAATATACGGACAGACGAGAACACCCAAGCAACGAGGGCCAGCCAGAATCTTAGACAATCACAGTAGATGAGGTTGCACACAGCGGATAAATTTGAATTACGCTAATCCAAAATTTGCTATAAAATAACTTTCACTTATGATGTCAACCAATTTGATGTTAAAACGTCCGCAATCAGCGACATCGGATCGGAGAAAAACTATTAACTGCAAATACGGTAGTTCATTTTTTCTTTGCTTCCGTACAACTAGCTACTATTAACGTGAGCGAGTAAGTGTAGGTCACAGCAATCTCTAGACGAAATTTTAACATTTGAATACACAAAGTAGAGTCGGTTTAGAACATTTTTCGGTTAAATCATTTGTTTCAGATTGGGTATTTCATTTTCATTTTACTAATCTCGTGTAAATCATAGCCTTATTCCGAAATCAGTTTTAGAAGTTTAGGATAAGCTTTTTGTTTAATTGATGGCTTAATGCGATTTTGATAACAATCGAAAAATTGAAACATATGTAGTAATTTTTATTGCTGATGTGCCAAATATAATTTCCCGGCACACGACGTAAATGATGGGAATTATTCGCTATAATTATCCGCCTTATACTTATTGAATTTATTAAATTAAAGTACATTTAAAAGATTGTTTTTAATGTTCTTATTCCTTTTGTGTTTCCTATTGTTTCAATAGTACTATGATTTTCGCAAGGTGAAAAACTAGCTGTCATGAACCAGAGTTCATTTATAACAATGTTTCAGGGAAAATGCCACAGAACGCCTTGGTACAAGAAAAAGCGGAATTATTGAGCTTCAAAAGCACGTTTGGTTTGAAGGGTTTGATTGGAGCGGACTATTGGCGCGAACATTGGTCGCACCTATTATTCCAAAGGTATGTTGTTATATTATGATCAGATGGATTAACTTCATCGAGACATTCGCAGTTTTTCTCCATACTTTGATTATGCCCATAACATAATGCGGCGTTTGTTCTACTTTTCAGTCGAATGATGACGTAAATGCGATAAGCTTTAACGCACCTTAATTAAATTACAAGAGATATTGCTACTCGTTACACAACGTTTAACGATAGATGACTGATGTTTACCACAGTTACATAAAACGTGACCACGTCGGTGTTGTCACATAGGTCCTGTAAATTATGATCACGCGGAAATTTCCCCTGTTAATACATACCCAGAAGTTCAAATCCCGTATGAAATGTCGGCCAGTGATAAAAATTATATTGACCATTTAATGCAAATTATTTTGAAGTCATAAAATTATTTTAAACTTACTGCTTAGCAACATTTGCAAACAATCGAGTGACGAACTTAAATCTATGCATGAATATACTTGGTAATTTGGTGAAGATAAGGTGAGACCGTAAAACTAATATGGGACCATGAAATTATCTTCACAAAACTGTTTCCAAACAAAGAGGTAAAAAAGCAGCGGCATCGATGCAGAGTATAGTTTCATTGATATATGTTAGGATGCATGATGTATATCGTTTGTCTGATATCTTAATAAACATGAATAGTACTCTAATGATGTAATTCACTTGCAAGTCCACTTCATTGATGGAATTTGTTCAAATCAAGGCACTTTGGTTATTGAATGGAAATATTACAAATTAACTGATATGTTAATTATTCGAATTGTTCAATTACTCAAAGTTTGTTACAACCATTGACATGACATATTAATAGCACTACTTATCTACGAAGCCATTGTTTATGCAAAATTTTACTGTGTTGCGCGCAGTTTTTCAGAAAATTTAGTTATTGATTAAAAATTTAACTTAAGTTGAAAATATTAGCCGTAGTTACGCTATCTGTATTATGTTGATTTTTGGATGGATGCGATTCAGCAATAAAAACTATTACAGTAAACATTTGGAATTCCTTCGTCATCAAAATAGGTCCAATTTTTTTAACTATTTTAGCATTTATAGAACAATCGTCTTTACGCTTTTCTCGTCAGATATCGTCTAGGTTGGACATTTCAAATTTCGACAGACACATTCCCGACGATGAAGTCGCTCCGGAAGATTTGAGCACTTGGGATGCCGAATTTTAAATTCTGTGGACATTCAAGCGATCCTGCACTTCCTATCCGAATCCTTAAGCAGTAAATATATTTTTATGCGTTTGAATCTTTTCAAACTAATTTATAACAAGGTAGTAAAAATTCTAGAGAGAATACTTACGAACGTAAACAAGGGTTATTATTTTAGAAATGTATTTATTCAGCATAATCAGCAATTTTAGAATTGTTAGGATTACTATCTTCAAGATTAAAATACTGCTGCTGATGAGTAAGGAGTAGCAATATGGTATATAGCTGTCCTCTACTACATTATTATTTAAATAAAAATTTCTTCGCCTGCCATCCAACTTACTTCTGCATATTTTTTTCAATAGTATTAGGCTCTCGCTTGCGTGGATCTATGGATAACAAGTACTTAAAGGCAGAATATAGTACTGAGAAAGCAGGTGTTTTGCGAATGTATGGTAAAATTATGCTTCTGAGAATTTATTAAGGCATTTTTATCAGAATGCGAATGCAGTACAAATAATTGTAATCCGACGGAAGTAACTTTAAACTTAACAGAATTTTAATTATCCACTGACATAGAACATCTAAAGGAGATGAAAAATATTATGGCAATCGAATGACGCACGTGAAATAGTGATGTCACGAAATACAGAAGAATAATTAATAAATAACACGACTCCTTGAAAGAGATACTTCGAAAAATATCAACACCTTTGCCTTTCTTGAAGGGTGTGGCGCAAAAAATGTTGATAAGCGTAGCACAACAATCATTGTTGAAGGAACAGCAAACTGAAAATGTGGTATGTGCAGTATTTAGTGGAAAGTGGTTTGAAATTGAGCACGTCTTTATTTACTGGAAGATGTAGGAGTTCACAATCACCACACCAACGAAGCACTGCATATATTGAATAAATTATCACTATTAAGCCACCGTTGAAGCAGTGAAATAATGAGGTTTAGTACATACATTATCTTAATATGTATGATATCTATACGTGAATAAAGACGAAAATATTTTTAAACACAGGAACATGGCAGAATTTACTCCATGTGAACAACAGCAATACCCAAGTTATTGTTACGGACGATATCATAAAAACACGAACGCTAGAAGTGTGTATAGAAGGATTCGTCTAATAAAAAGCGGTATAAAAAAATTATATATATAAGTAAACTATTGCCTCAAAACTGAAAATCCCGGAATAAAGTCAAATGGCAATTTCGAGCGTCCATAAGCAAAATGGCGCGAGTCCAAGCGAAAATTACTCGCTGTCCAATAATGGCGAAAAAGGTTAAAACAAATATGAGAAAGGCGAGTGAAATAAATGAAGACAATTTCAGGAGGAAAATATGTAAATATCAAAATGAATATGTTCACATTTTTGAAAGCAAAGATAAACAGGCCATCCACGCTGGCCAGATAACTTGTCAAATTTTAAATATCACATTTAAAGTTATGCTTGCATGTTATTTAGGGTTCTTACAAAGAACCACGATGATGAAATGCAGAATCGCAAAGAGATTCCTGGTCAAGCGCTTGAGGCGTAAATATATGACAAAATATTGTGACTTCATTTGTGTCAGTGAGGGGGAGGCGACCACCAAAATATATTAGAACCAATATCATTTGATTGGCTATTTGACCGAGTAGATTAATTATATAGAACGATAGACAGTCGCCTGTTCTCGTATGTTGTCTTTAAATTCATTCATTAAGTAATTCAACGAACTTGAATTACTAGTTAAATCTGAGTACAAAATCTAAGATGTCACAAAATGTTTCTTATTTTTAAAATCGAAATTCTTTTCATCTGAGATTTGTTTAGAATTTGGTAAAGTGAAATCAGTGCAATAATTACTTTTGCATTTTTTATTAGAAATAACGCAAATCTCAACAACAATAATACAACATCTGGTCATCAGACAACGAGTTAAAATTCTGTAACAAATTGCAACTCACGATTTTGTGATTTATGAAATATATTTACAGAAAAAATATTAAAACGGATGCATACAAATAAAACGCTAAGATTTTACAGATATGTCTTTTACAAGCTAGTAATGTAGGAAATACCATTTTTTGTGGTCATTTTATTAAGAAGCTTTCTACCACTATCGCACACACTGCCTCGAGATCAACTATGTGTGCTTTGGCAAATCATTGAAAGACCGTGTAACGGTTGAGGATCGGAGCTTCATTCATTAATTTTACGGATCTCTGAAAACGACTTCGCAAACTGAGTGTGTTCAACTTAGCTTGTGGTATGCTGACTAGGTAATGATCGCGATAAAATATGTTGTGGCCTCCGTCGTCGTATCGACCATGGATGTACCTCCCATCGCCTGAATTTTCATGTTTTGCAAACTTTTGCATGCCTAAAAACAGTCCGATTCGGGCGGAACAATCCTCCCTCAGCGCTTGCAACGGTAGTCCGAAACTCTGTTGTATTGCATCAGTTGCACGCCGGCGGCGTGAACTGCGTTCAGCAGCCAAGAGCTGTATTTGCTCCTCCCCGGCTTGCAGACGACGCTTTACACAATGCCTCCAAAGTGAGCGGTCAAGAGCAAGTTCTTCTCAGCTTGCGGGGTCAATGTCAAGAGCTTTCATATCTCTTTTGCAAACATCTTTGTACCGCAAGTGCGGTCTGCCTAATGGTCGACTTCCTAATTGCAACTCACCGTAGAGTAGATCTTTGGGAATACGACCATTTTCCATTCTATAGACATGACCAAGCCACCGCAGGCGGCGCTGACGTAATAGGGTAAACATGCTCTGTAGACCAGCTTTTGAAAGCACTTCAGCGTTAGTCACTCTGTCCATCCACGATATGTTCAGGATACGACGGATGCTTCGTAGATGGAAAGCATTCAGCTTCCGTTCATGTCTTGCGTGGGTGGCCCAGGTTTCACTGCCGTATAGTGAAGCATTTAGTACGCACGCGCTGTATACCATCATCTTTGTCTTTACAGTCAGCTTGCGGTTACCCCAAACACGAGAGTTCAATCGGGACAAAATGACAGCTGCTCTGCCAATCCGCTTATCAATCTCCGTGTCTAGCGAGAGGTTACCCGCAATGGTTGAACCAAGATATGTGAAATGATGTACTGGTTCGAGCTGACAGTTTCCAACAGTGATGATTGGTGGCGATACAGTCCCTTGACCAAGGACTTTGGCTGCTTCATGCTGAATGTTAGACCAAAGTCTTTGCATGCCGACGAAAAACAGTCCATTAGCGACTGTAGGTTCTATTGGGAGTGAGCAATAAAGGCTGCATCGCCGGCAAACAACAGGTCAGGGATCATCACATCCCGTACTTTGGTTTGTGCTCTCAACCGGTTCAGGTTGAAAAGCTTGCCATCACTTCGCGTGCGTATGTAAATGCCTTTTGTTCTCGTCTTAAAAGCGTGCTTCAGAAGCAGAGCAAAGAAAATGCCGAACAGCGTGGGAGCAAGAACACACCCTTGTTTGACGCCTCGGCGAATTTTCAAATGCTTCTGAACTGCAACCGTTAAGATGGACTGAGCCTTTCATGCCTGAGTGGAACGAAATAACGAGTCTCAGCAGCCTTGGGGGGCAGCCTATCAGATCGAGCATTTTGAAGAGACCCTCCCTGCTGATGTAGTCGAATGCCTTAGTTAAATCAATAAAAACAGCGTATAATGGCATACGCTGTTCCCGACACATTTCTTGAAGTTATCTCAGGGAGAAGATCATGTCAACGGTTGATCTTCCCTTGCGGAAGCCACTTTGAGATTCGGAGTAAATTCTATCAGCTAAACTTGCAGCCGGATCTGTAAGACTTTAGCAAACAATTTGCCTACAGCATTCAGAAGGGAGATTCCTCTGTAATTGTTGCAGTCGCCTCTGTCACCCTTATTCTTAAATAGCGTGATGATCTTTGTGTCTCGCATCTCTTGTGGGACACCCCCCTCCTGCCAGCACTGGAGAAGCAAATGGTGAAGAGGCTGTAATAATGCTGCTCTACCGCATTTGATGAGCTCAGGTGGAATTCCGTCGTCACCAGGGGCCTTCCCATTCGCTAAGCGGTCGATTGCCTTATGGAGCTCATCAAGTGTAGGAGGGGTATCTAGATATTCAATGGTCGGCAACCGTTCGACATTTTCAAGTGCATGCGGTAGAACCGTACTGTCCCTAGAGTAGAGGGAGGAGAAGTGCTCTACCCATCTTTTCATCTGTTGAGTTTTGTCGACAATCGGCTTACCAGATAAAGACTTAATGGGAGCCGTTTTGAGTTTGTTTGGGCCAATGGCTCTCTTGATCCCATCATACATACCGTGAAAATTGCCGGTATCCGCAGCTTTTTGGATATTGAGGCTAACTTCAGTCCAATAGTCGTTTGCACAACGCCTTGCAGTCTGTTGGACCTTACATCTAGCTGCTATTAGAAGACGTCAGTTTTCATCTGTTGGCATACCTTTGAACCTCAAGAATGCTGAGCGTTTCTCATCCAGCACAGCAGTCATTTCAGAAGCGTTTGCTTCGAACCAGTCGCTCGTTAGAGCTTTCTTCGGACCGAAAGTGGAAAGTGCGACTCGGCATATGCAGCTTTTTATCAATTCCCAGTTTTCTGAAGCAGATTCAAGTGGGGTTGTTTTGTTGAACTCGTCCGTGAAGGCTTTTGCGAATCTCACAGTTAGATTAGGTTCGCACATGCGAGTGACGTCTATCCTAGGCTTAGCAGACAATTTGGTGCGGTGAAATCTCGTGTGGGGGAGCTTCAGTTTTGCACAGACCAGTAAATGATCAGTGTCGCAGTCTGCGCTTTGATATGATCTAGTGAGGAGCACTCTTCCTATATTAGTACGCCTAACAAGAATAAGATCAAGGTGATGCCAATGCTTAGAGCGAGGATGCTTCCAAGAGACTTTATGCTGTGGTTTTGTTTGAAAGAAGGTGTTACTGACACAAAGATTGAACTGTGTGCACAATTCTAAAAGGCGTTGCCCATTTTCATTGGTTTTACCTATGCCGAACCTTCCGAGACAGTTTTGCCAAGACTCGTAATCTGCACCAACTCTGGCATTGAAATCACCCAATACCACTAAACAGTTTTTCTGTGGTACGTTTTTCAGGACGGCTGTGAGGTTATGATAAAAAGCGTCTTTTTCAGCAGGCGTCGCAAAGAGCGTCGGTGCATAAACGTTAGGGTAGTGATTACCTTTATGAATTATCGAAACAAAGCAGTGCCCATCGGTAGTGCTGGTTAGGCAGATAGAAGCCATCGTGATTTGAGTTCGAGACATCGTAATGGGCCACTTATGTTTCTGAACAATGACTTTGGATACATAACTTTCAGAGCTCCTGGTATCGACAAGTGCGTGCAGTATAACTCCATTAACAGAAAGTGGTGTGACTGCTTTAGATAATGACTGTGGCGCCTCAGCAATCGTAACAGCTGAGAGAGTACTATCGACAACAGCCGTAGCCGGTTTCTGTCGGGAAGATCGACACACACGCTGAAAGTGACCTTTCTTCCCACATAATTTGCACAGAGCATCTCTTGCTGGACATTTGGTGCGTAGATGTCGTGTATAACCGCAGAAAAAGCAACTCTGACTACTTACTGCAAATGCGTTCTCATGAGACGTGCTGGATTTATCCACATGATCAGGTACTGGTTGCGTTGTGACATGACAGGTTGATGAAGGTCCATAATCACAGACCAGTGACTGTTGATGGGCCATCTCTAACTGCCGAGAAAGCTGAAATGCCGTTTTCAGATCTAGTGATTTTTGTTCAAGCAAGCGTTGCCGAATATAGTTGGATTGCAAGCCGCGGATAAAAGCATGTCGAATTAGTTCGTCTCGGTATTGCTCAGCACTCGCTGATTTCAGATTACAGTCTTTAGCTAGGGACTTCAGAGTTTGCAGAAACTGCTCTAAACTTTGACCGCTTTCTTTTCTGGATGTTGATAATGCATGGCGAGCAAAGATTTCATTTTTCGGTTGGACGTACAGATTTTTCAGTATGCTCAACGCCTCCTCAAACGTTCGGCTTTCATTGATGTATTCGAAAACAGATGGAGAGACGTAATTTACTAGAGTGTCGAGCTTGTTCGGATTCGGGGAATCGATTGATGAGAGAATGTTCGTAAATGTTTTGTACCAGTGTTGCCAGTATTATTTTATTTATTATTATTATTTCACACAAGTCTTTACAGACGATGTGCCAACAAGTATACCATGAAGAAGGTACATGATGAGAGAAAAAAAGAAAAAAAGAGGGGGGATTTTTTTGTCTGTCTGTTTACACATGCCGCTTTTGATCTTTTTTGTCTTTTTTGGAATAAGGGAGGGGGGAGGGTCATTGATAAACGGGAACACAAGCACGGCAGGATTCTCGCCACTGGTTCCTTTCTTGTGCCATCACACTGAGTGTTGTCAGCCACATGTCTCCACGGTCCTTCGGACCCCACCCGGGTAAGCGCGATGTTCCCACGATGGCTAGTGGGGCTGTTAGACGTTTGAGGGTCTTCCGCCAGGTATTCCTTTGTCCGCCACGGCGACGTTTCCAATCTGGTCCGGCGAGAGCAAAAAGAGCTAGGCGAGGAAGGCGTCGTTCATCCATACGGAGAACGTGCCCCAGCCATCTCAGCTGGCACCGGATGCTGGAGACCACTGTGTTGCCAGTGGTCTCCAGCATCCGGTGAACGAGGATCAATGTCGAATCGGTCCGGTTTGAGAAAGCGATCCATTGATAACAAGTTGTTTAAATTGTGGTGAATTGATTATAGAGAACCCAACGAGTAGAGAGTAAGAAGATCCGAGATTTGGGCTTTAAACAACTTGTTGATACAATATACGGCTGAAAAGCGAGAGGGATCTGTTTATATATGGTCACGAGTTTATAATATAAAAAGACAGTACTAGACAAACAGACAGCGATATACGACAGTGATCTTTTCGGTCTTTCTATTAGGCCTTTGAAGTCAGCCCATTTAAACATAAAAGTAGAAAAACGTTTTTCGGATAGAGTGAAGTGTCTTAAAATTAGTGCGTGATTTGGTCAGTTGCTGAGAAATGTGGTGTGAACGGTGTATAGAAAGTAAACGGTAATCTTCAACTAGACTTTCCTACAATTCCAGTAATACTGGCGTCACTGACATTACATACTTTGACCCAAGTAGCTATGTACTTTCTCGAACTACTTCCAATCTCCTTCATCGTTTAATTAACTGTATTATGGCTTTTTACATCTGCGTCACTAGACCTTATACATGAGTTATGTTCAATGAGTAACCTGATCGTTCAATTTCCATTTCTTTATCAAGCATCATTTTCAATTGCTTGCAGAGGTTTTCTGTCTACCAGTAGCAAAAACTACCAGTCGAAAATGCACATCGACAATGGTATTTTATCTTTTCGTTGCATCGCACAAGCATCTAACGTTGTCTGCTGCGTTTCATTAAATTTTGACCATTCTCGATGACGGTCACGCCTTACCCATCAAACGGTCCCAAACTATTGCGAGAGACTGAAACGGGGAATTTCTCCGTCGAAGATGCTCTGACCCAAAGTCTATTTGGTCGCGAAAATTCAATTTATTTTCCCGCTAATGAATCAAACGAACTTACCAATCTTTTATCCTCGACAACCACGTCGCAGCCCAAAGTCATTCTGAATGTTGCGGATCCTAATCATCATCTTACGCCCAATTCGGAAGAAACCCTGATCAATCGGTCTTCAGTTTTATTTGTCGCCGTATCGTTCATATTACTAATGGTAATAAGCCTCGCATGGCTTGTTTTCTATTATGTTCAACGATTTCGTTATTTGCACAGTAAAGAGCGAGTTTCGGTGAGTATTTTTTCCATTTCAAGTTTCGAATGCACATCTTCAGAAATGAAAACATTTCTGCATGCACTATGGCATAGTATAACATGTATACATTTAATGCCAACAGCCTGAAAGCGATTGTGGGATATATTTATATGAATAAAATCACAAGCCTGATTCAGGCAAAGTGCCGCACTGTCGAAGGCTGCGCTTGTGCCAATATACTATCTGGCTACCGAGGCTTAAACAGATCTAAGAAATTGAACTTGAATTAAACTTAAAAACGTAATATGAGTACAACGTATTTCGGCATACGGCTCATTACCGGTGTTACATCAATTTAGCACAGTGCTATCTGCGCAGTACAGAAGTACGACACCATGGCACATACTTACTTACTTTTACTTTTGTGCGACTATCTCCTCCTGGAGGATGAGTCGGCTTCAATGAAGATTCTTGGGAATTTGGGTACAAAGCGGCGTCCCTAGCACCACTCGGTGTTTGTTCGAGTCAGCTTCTCTAGCCTTTGCACAACCAAGTGCAACCTGCAAGGCAGCAGGGGAGTTCCAGAAAGAAGTGGTGTGCACCAACTAACCGTCTGCAGACTCTGTTTCAAATTTTTCCTCAGGGTTTTCTCCCGAAGCCGTTCCCACGATTGGGTATCCCGCAAGGCAGCGGAGGTTTAAAGTTAGGGTTTTCCTTGCCTTAAATGAAATGCCCTCCCAGGCTAACGTGCTCCATATGCCCGAAGCAAACTGGTTTTCAAGCGCCAGTTACTCGCCCTCGCCCCTTCTCCTGTTGGTAGAAGCAGTTCCGCCGGGCTCGGGGAGCCACTCGTGCAGGCCAGAAGCTGAACTTGGTTGTCAGAGGCTATTTGAGACGCATGCCATATGGGAGCATTTTATAAACAGTGGGAGCTTATCCCCACTGCTACCCCCGGCTGTGCCACCACTGCACGGATGCGCATGCTGTAAAGCAGGTTGGTTGTGCTAATTGTTTCACACAATTGCTTCATAATTCGAGCCTCGTTTAATATGTCCCCGATTTTCAAGGTATCGGATCTTGATCGTACTGCCTCTGCCTGATAAGTGCATGCAGCACGAAACAAATCGTGAGATATGTGATACTAAAGTTAGCAATTATGAATATTTTTTTCTGTTTGGATGCTGTTCTTGTTCTTCCCACAACGATCCGTTCATTATTAGGAAGCTCTTCTCCTCACTATGACTGTCTAAGTCGGGGCAGTTTGAGACCGCGTCACTCCACGTACAGTTTATGGCATACATACCTGCCCACGCAGTCTCTGGCTGTGTTGCAGTTTGCCTGGATCAGGCTTGTGCTTTCATATCATACCATACGCAGACGTACTACGTAAATGCGTAGGTGCATACATATATACGGACAATGAAATCGTTATGCACTTGCGATGTGCATCCATGGTCGACATCGACCGATGGAAGCCAGTTAAAGTAACATTGAAAAAGATCCTGGTCCACATACAATTTCCATCACACCACAAACAAAATTGGTTTTTGTTTAAAGTGGTACTATGTGCATTCCAACGCTCATAGTAACGGTTAGTGCAATATACGGTCACTTCTCTCATAAAATTCGAAAACACCTAATTTCTCGATTGCCGGGATCGAACAATCATCCTTACATGGCCAATTTATTTCATCTAACTCAAACTGAAATGGATGCCAGGATAAGAATTCGCAATCTGGCTGATCAGCGTTAGGCAAAATTCCAAACCACCTGGAGCGATCTATGCAATAGCATTGATTGCATTGATTGATTTTCTGACAATATCATACAATCAGTAACTTTCGATCTTTTGCCATTTTGGGTCCATTCGACCAATCTGATCGAATTGCATGTCGTTTACTGAGTGCCATCTAGTCCGGACGGGCTGTCACCCGAACCATTTACTTGCAATTCTCAGGTAACCCAGGTTCTTGAGGGTTTGTGATAACGGTTGTCAGTATTGCCTTTGCTAAAACATCGATTTTAACATTTGCTCCGAATTTATTTACCTTTCTGAGTTCCGTGCTGTCTGGCTAGGTCCGCAAAATCTAAAATCACATTGGTTAGTACGACTGGAGCATGTCTCGAAACCGTTAACATTTTGGTGTGTTTGAGCAACTGCTAATTGGATTGCCACTTAATCATCTATTCACTAGATTGATGTAGCACTTTTTCTGATGAGACGACTATTATTGATCTCCCCCTTCGGTAAACTCGTGTAATATCATTCTATCAGAAATTTCATGAGTGACGAATATTTGAATAATTGTTACGCGCTCTCGATTTGCGTTACTCTTATAGTGTACAAAAATCGATACATTGGTTTATCTCGACTATTCCTATTATCTTATACGACTAAACTTGAGTATGGGCGCACAATTCTATATCCAGACTAAGATCCGCAAAGATTTACATGGACTCAACCAATGTCCGGTTTCCCAAGCCTAGACAAAGATTAAAGACTGACCGGGCCCTCTCTTTTTTCCTTTTCAGTTCATTTTTGTTTGATAAAAATTATTATTAAAAGCACCTATGTGAATTCGTGCAGTAATCATACATTGTTCTTTTGACATCGCGCTGGCCTGGCTCCAGCCTTGGGATTTCATGCATCATACAGCGGGAATTAATTACATGTGAGAGCACTGGACTCTCACTGCAATTGTCCTTTTTCTACTTGTCGTAGCCTGGTCAACCTGACCGTATATCATCCCACATACTGTATGTGACTGTACGGCACTTTGGCTGACTCCATGTTTAGGATTTCATACATCAGTAAACGACTGGCTTTGCCCATCTGTATTCAGTTGTACCTTTTCGATTATTCGAAATCATGTGGTCATGTCATGAATTATTTACACCGATTTCTGCATGTATCTCCAACATGACTACTTTGAGCTCTTACCAACATCTAGATCATCCTTGAAAGCACAAGACAGCGGTCTCGAAACATTGGCACCAGCTTGTGTTGTTACCGTTTTCCTAATCTGAATCCAACATTGTAGCAATCACAATTCCTCATCAAAAATAAAGTGCTGTTTAATTATACCGATCCATATCAATTTCATGCAGCGTCGTTTGGCTGAGCTTGCCAAGAAAGCGGTCGCACGTATTCCCGTAAAAACGCTTCAACCAGGAGATCGCGTGAGTTTACAACCCTCATCTTACATTTTAATCTTACCCCGTTGCACTGTTAACGTGTTCTATTTAAAAAAAACTAGGAATTAACATCGAACCATTTGTTATTCCACTTTTCAATCGACTCTCTTCCTGGTAAAGATTGAATCTGGATTTTGTGCTCTATCTTTTCTATCACACGTAGTACCTGAAGCGCTCTTTTTTCTGCTCGAGATAGGCGACTTGTACAAAAAATACACAATGTTTGATTCACACGACAACATTAACGTTTTTCGCTATCCCATGTGCAGTTTGCTCGTTTTACATAAGCAATTCGGAATGTCGTGGTCAATTAATTCGATGCTGTTTTTTTATAAGGTTAGCTGTGTTCGTGTGACATTTTGCTGTTGCTTTTCAAGGAACAATCGCAGCTATCATCTTTTACACTTACGCTTATTCGGATTCCATACTTGTTATCATTTATTCGGTTCGCACTCACTTCGTTGAATACCAATTTTTCCTATCAAATCGAATTTCGCGTGCATCTGCGCGATTATACAACATTCTTGTCCCTCGTTCCAGTTTTAACACACTAAATTGATTGCCTGCTTGCGAGAACACAATGAGTTCTCATCACAGACTTACAGTATATCGACCAACTTACAGGCTCTCTCTACGGCACTGTTCCCTAACAGGCTTTTGGTTTCATACACACATGCGAGTGAACCGAACGAGTTCAATGCACTCTACGTTTATTTGCTTATCAAATGTTCCACCACCAATGTTCGAGTTATTGTCAGATTCAGACACAGCGTGACGGAGTTGTCGTTTTAAAAATCAAAGTGGTACTTGTGGACAATCTTTCTTTGCGCCAGCCCAGGAATGCAGCACGACGGAGGCTAGTCAACAGGCTTGATGTACGGCTAACATCGTGCTAAATTGATTGGCCAACGGTAGTGAGCTGCATGCTGAAACACGCTGGAGTCTCACTACCATTTCTACTTCCTCCTCATATCTGTCTAGGCCTAGGCAACCTGACAGTATCTTAGCCCACGTGCAGTCTCTGACTGTGCGGCACTTTGCCTGGATCAGGCTTGTGCTTTCATATGATGTTTGGCAGTGAAACGTGTATGGAAGTTAATGTGCTGCTGTGATTTTAACGCCTTCACCTCACTTCGTCGCATCTATTTTGTACTAGTAGGGCAGATAAACATCGATGCTTGCTAACAACGTAATGCCGCATTAAATGATAATACCTTAGCAGTAATCAAGTATTGCTGCTCAAGTAGAACTTCGACACCCCTTGCAAAATTATCGAGTTAAAACAAAATAGGATGTGAAGGGGAAAACCGTGAAGGCACGGTTAACTTGTTTAATAATACGTAGAAACCGAGACATTCAATTCCGATGCAACTGAAATCGTGGATCGATTTTAAAAATGCATTGCAATGTTCATTTGAGAAATCGTTCATTTTGTTTGCGTGGAAAATGTTGTTGACAACACGCTTTTATTTAATTGTAATCAAATCGTACAAACCTGAAATTTTCATTGATGAAATCGTCCCCTTCTTTTCGACAGTAAAGCGATTTTCTTGTCTCCTCGCTGGATCGGCACTTTTCCTTACACACGCCACTGAAGCCCATGGGTGATTGGTATAATAGGCTTGCAACAATACACTTACCTCATAAATGAAGGAGGTGACGCCGAACAATTTATTTTGCGACCATCTCTATTGGACCCGTGTTTCTTTAACGGTGGTTTCGACCATCTGATTTGTCGCGTGATATTTTTATCCGAGACCCGCGGTATCAATGGTTTTTAGTGCAGTAGAACAAGCAAATGAAATTTCTAGTCACATTGTTGAACTATTGTCATCTCCAAAACCATTCTGTATAATTATCACCGAACTAAGAGCCCACTGCATTCATATTGTCCTGCTTTCACCTGTGTTCATACATGTTTGTATGCGTACATAAGATCAAGAGCTTGATCCAGGCAAAGTACCTCAAGGTCATAGACTACATCTGTGTGAAGATCTGTCAGATTGTGAAGGCTTATACAGATGTAAGGGAAATAGCGGTGACACTCCTGCGTTTTTTTTCCTCATGGAGCTCACTACCGGTGGGAAATCACGTTAGCTCGGTTATACGCACGGCACCAAAGCACTCCATGATTGCGAAGCTTTCATATATACCACCATCTTCGCCACCTATCCCCTCGCTTTGCTTCTTGATGGTATAACTAGCATGTTGTTACCACAAATGCTACTCTGAAAGTAAAAATCGCTCTGTTTCAACCAATTTTGGCTAAACACCGTCTCACGTAGCTCCATCTACAATTGTACATAAAGCCTGAGTCCAAATTGAGCACTGAGGTTTTGCGTGTTGCTCTGATGTGCAATACTTCTGCACTGCGCTTATAATAACATGTTAAACTGATCTGCCAATGCTACTGAGCTACGCATGGAAAAACGCTAGATTCCCACTGTCACTTCCTTTCTATTTGTTTAGGCCTGGGCAAGCTGCAGTTTCTGACTGTGCTGCTCGTTGCCTGAATCTAGGCTTGTGATTTTATACATACGTACATACCAATTGCAACATGTGTTTTAAAATTAATTAACCGATATTGTACCATAGGTGCCGGTGTGTGTACACATACTTCCATTTGTGCAGCCCATTATGCGTCCAGATTCTTTGAAGTTCTCCCCACCTATCCTGTACTGCAACGGCCCTAACCTGCTGTCACACATAACAGACTTACCATTTCTGTTCTAGAGGAATTTAAGTATTTGTATGCTCGAACTCACAATTGTCGAGCATGCACGATGGCGTATATTTATAAATTGCACGTTAGATGAGATGCTACCAAGTTGCTTAGGTCTAGGTACATAACAAGGGATAAAATTGCAGCAAAATTCCGGCTTGCTCTTGCATGCAACTCTGCCGAACGGTATTACCGATATTACAGTACAGAAATGTTGCACGAAGTCACGCAATGCCACTTCGTTGTGAATGTCGAATTCAGCACGAGTCGTTCTGGTGCTATTCACTAACCTGAGCTTCTGTTCGCTAGTTGTTGTTGTTGTTGGCCTCCGTCGGTCGATGTCGACCATGAATGTACATCACATCGCATGAATTTCATGTTTTGCAACTTTTTGAATGACTAAACAGTCCGATTCGGGAGGAACAATCTCTCCCGCAGCGCTTGCATGTTCGCTAGTAGATCATGTCTATGTGTAAATGTTCGGTCGATATTCCGTTCTCTATGCAATGTCCGAAGTCGTTGTTCTTTGTTCTATCCAAGTCGCACGTGTACACTACTTTTCGAACCGGACTGATAAAACCATCACTGTTGAACTAGCCTGAAGTGTAATGCACAACCCGCTCGGTTTATCACATTGGCCAGTCAGTCGCATTCACCGTCCCGTTGTGTGAGACCATCCTTTGTCTATTTAAATCCACTTGCTTTGTTTAGTGATATTTCTCTGCTCTCAATTTACCAGGAAGTTTACCATGCTTTTTTGTTCCCATGAGATCTGCTGTTTCGTTATTTTGTTCCTCTCGTATTTTAGCCAAGTGGTAAATTCAAGCCACATGGTTTTATTAGTCTCTGCTGTCATATCCGGTTGTTGACTCATCAAAGTGATAGCTTTTATCAACCAATCTCGACAACCTCGTTCTCCATGTTACATACACACGTCCTTATGACGAAAACCTAGATTTTGGTTGTTCTTGCTCTGTGTGCGCACGTGTGTATGTGTGTGTGTGACGATGTGTTTCACAAGCTTGACACTCCTAATTGCCTCCGCGACTTTTTTGTCTCCCGATTATCGATTCCGCACTGCGACGGCAAATGCCACACACGCGTGTGAGCGTCGTGACTGTGTCACAGAGCGGATGCTAATGAATTTTTCGTCCTGTCACTCATTCGGTCGCCTTCATTTGTGTTCACGGCTCCGTTCATGGGGGCTATCTGACTGGGTGCACAACCTCCTGCCGCGAGCGCGTTAAATACCACCGCGTGTTAATGTTCATTTGCTCAAGATTACTTTTCACTTTCGTGGCGTGTGATTTGAATGTTTCTTAGATTGCATAGTCTTATAATTGGCCGAAATTCAGTTCCTGTGCACAGGACCTCGTGAATTTCACTCACAGCTATGCACCCTTAACGATGTACAACTCATGAGCACTTTGCCTGGATCAGGCTTGTGCTTTCATACATACATACATACATACATCCCACCAACATTAACACGAAACAGTACATGTGAAATAATTTTACCCACTGTCTAGAGTAGTAGGCCGTCACCATTTTATACCGGCCTATGCTGGGGAGTTTCGGTTAGGTTTATTTCCCCAAAAATGTGTAACAGCAGCGTGCTTGGAACTGCACACCTTCGTTTGAAAGATCCACGTCTTAAACCACTAAACGGCCTTGAGATTATCTTGTCCTTGTAATCAGTTAGACCAGAGTAGTTTATTACAAACTTTATTTTTTCACGATTATGATTCCCCGATCGGTCACAAACATTTTCCATTACATTGCAGTTAGATCACTTAATCATTCTATTGTGTAATCCCTGGGACTTATGCTCATAGGCCTATTCATAAATTTCTGATTCTGTAGTACAATGTTAAGTTGTCATTTCCATATTCTCAATTGATTTTTACGATTATTTTTCTCTTATTTTCCACCAGAACCGACATATTCTTTTCTCTGCGACATCGTATTCTTAAAACCTGTGCAAGTGTTGTGCTGCAGCTCTCTTGAACCGGTTTCTTTGTTTTAACCCTATTCTAAGCTATATATGAGGGTTATTTACCTCGCAGCTCCGTCCAGACATACCTTTCCTTCGTTTTATCTAAATAGGTGGACGATACGTTTCCGATTCATTTGTTTTCCATGTGTAGATCGCAGAATCGTTGTTTCCTGCACTTGCCGATGGCTAATTACAGTGATTCACAATCTCATTCTACCTGTCTATTTTCCCATTGGTGCATGTAATTTATTGTCAGTAGGATGGCTGGAACATGGATTTCTCGTCTGCTTGGTAAACCTGACATTTTGGACTTGGTGTGTCATCACGTTGTCACGTGCGCATCAACGTGCCCGCCCTCGATGGTGGAGCTGTGGTCAAGGTTCCAAATTGCTGAACAATTTTGGTACACAAATAAAGCCGTTCTCTTCTGTCATAGACTGCACATGGACTTAGATGCTTACAGATTGCCCAGACCTAGATTTATATGAGACACGAAAAAGGAACGCCAGTGAGAATCCAGCTTAGTTCAGCATACAGACGCCAAATAAACTTTGCACGATATTAGCCTCACAGCACTGAAATCCATGCATAGAAAAATGACAGTATGATCTGGCCACGCAATCGGTTCGCGTTTCAAATTCTCCATCCGTGCGTCGATTTCGGCAACTTTGCTGCGGTCGCGATCACCCTCCGTTCGGTTGTTACGATTATCGATCCGTTGTCCTAGTTCGATGCCGTTCGTGTCACGTGTGTTCAAAATGGATTTGTTTTGCTTGTCTAATGCAAAAGTGATGAATGATCATTGCTACCGGGACCAATGTCCATCGGTATTCCTCAGCACACTGTTTTAAGTTTTTAGTTTTTACGTGGTTGAACACGGTTTTTTTCCTAACTTTGACGGAGTATATTTTGATTCGTGTGCATCGGTCAGAATGGGATGTATCTCGTGAAATTTCTTGCGTAAATGACCGCGTGGTGCACTGTGAAATAAAATCCCACATAAACGTCACAATGCGAATCTTCGTTGAAATAACCACGATTAGATTGTTTGCTGTCTAGTTGTCGCTAACATGTATACTCTTTTATGCGTTGTAATGCTAACAATAAATATATGCACTAACATTTCGGGATAAAATCAACCATTTCAGCTTTTCAGTGTGAATTGCACATTTGGTTTCAAATAATTTCAAGGTCAATTCCATACATTTTCGGGGGTGTTATTAAACGTTATTTTACCAGCCATAATTCTTGCAGCTGTGTTTCATCCTTTAATTATTGTAACCAGGCCACTGTTTCAGGGATCATGCTGATCCATCTTGTATAAGCAGCCTGGGACCCATAATGAAGTTTTAGTATGTAGAATGTGTAATTAACGCTGCCTAAATGAACTCAGTTTAACTCATGTTTGGCATTTTCTTTTAGGGATATTTAATTGGAAACCAAGCAGCAAGAATATTCTGACTCATATTTCAAATCTAATCATTCTTGTTTTAACTAATGTCTGTTTTTAAATGGTCCTTCCTTACCGGGTTTGCGTTGTCCCCGTGTAGATTCTTCCTTCCCTCGACAACACACGCTCTCGTTTCTGAATCCGTCCTTTTGACCCTATTAGATATCTGTCATCCTTGTCGTCGTATATCGTGCAATTAAAGGTTATCGGTCCTGTGGTTTCACTGTTGCACAGAGCCAGCCATTTGAGATAATGCCAAGTTGTGATCCAAAAGATCAGAATTCGCAATTTCTTTTTGCTCCCCGTGATGTCTCAGAATCGGGTTTAACCGTAAATACCCGCGTATAGGACGCACTTTTTTTCTTCATAAGTTGCCCTAAAAACCCAGGTGCGTCTTATCCATGGATACTTTTATTATAAAAATTATGCATTTATCATAATATCAAAAATTTAGTTCTTCGTCTTATTGATAGGTTATTTCTTCCAAAAAATCTCCTGCACCAGTTCATCGACGCCTTAAAATCTGCAATGCTTTGCTCTTTCGCCAATCTTAGTGCCTGTAAACGAACGGTAGTGGTGCTGACCCCCAGACAGTCTCGACGATTATCTTGAATTCATTTAATGAGCGCCTTTTCAGGTTAGGGTGGTGAGCCTTCGAGCCTCTGTTCGCCCTCTTCACCTTTCGCATTTCTTTAATGGTACTTTCGGCTTTTCCCATTTTCTGATCACGCATTCAGTCGGACCAAATTGCCGCTCAGCTGCCCGGTTCCCGTGTTCTTTCGCGTACTTGATCACTTCCATTTTAAAGTTTGAAGTATAGCTCTGTCGTTTTGTCTTCTTCATGTTGAAGGGTAATAATGAACTGTATCTTTAAAAACACCGGTAATAGGTAGAATATTTATACTGCCGATGTGTAATATCATGAAAGTGTAATATCAACCAATCATGGAGTAGTATTTGACTCTCGTTGGAGCAGAAACTTTTCCTTAAAAAATGTCATCCAATCATTCGACATGACGCCCAAGAATGAGAAGTGCACTTTCCTCGATAGTCTACATAGGCTAGACAGACATCTGCTGACTGACAGGATGAATGAGTCAGCAATCAGCACACACGACGATCATAGCGATTGTATGGAGTTCACGGTGATTGACTTAAGTTCACCGTTTCTATAAAAATTAATGGAAATTAAGGACTAAAATTAGGATGCGTCCTATACATAGGTACACAGTTTTTCATCGTTTTTAGCGTCAAATATCCACTGCGTCCTATCCATGGTATCGTCCTATACGCGGGTATTTACGGTAATCCCAGATTCGTCGATCGGTCGACCTCAAAGATCTATTTAATCAACCGACCCGTCCAACATCCACGATAAATGCTGCGTGTAGTGAACATTGATTTAACGAGAGTGAAGTCCGATGTGTTTTGTTACCCACATCCCACCACATACACTCCACTACCTGTTTATGGCTGTTCGGTTTCGCCAAGTGAAGACAGCAAGCTTAGTTTCAATGAGCCTTGAGCTTACCGCTAAACAGCAGTACATGCCACTTGTATGAATTGCGATAGCTTACATTTGACTCGCACGTACATCTCATGAGAATATAACTATTCCTTTATCCATGCATACAATTTACCATCTACTCCGTTAGCAAGAATTTTCAACAAAGGCAGTTAATGATTGAGATTATCAAATGCATTTTAAAGTCGATATATTTATGGACATCCCATATGGTGCTTCAACTATCAGGTCATTACTTTCGAAGTGTTTCCATTAAAATGAAATATGATGGACTCCATTTCTTTAGATAATACCGACACCAAGACTATGGGATGATAATTTAGTAGACATTTTCTTTAACCACTTTTTTAGATAGGATAAATTATGCCACGTTTCCACATATTCGGTATGAAACTCAGTTCGAACATTATTTTGAACAAGTCCGACAATGGTATTGCTAATCTCGAGGACAGGGTGTACCAGGGATTGGGGTTTATGTTGTTAATTTCGGGAGAACCGTTTTAAATTATCGTCTGATTTTGTTTTAACCATGTTCGGAATCCGAACTTCGGATGGTAATTCCAGATCGTGAAGAATGGACAGACTACAGCAGATTAAATTCAGGAGAGTGTAAACTTGTTGAGATTATTAATGCAACTTGTTGTGGAACAACGTTGACACTCACTTTAGGTGAAGTTACTAAGGCAATACGTTTGGCCAGGGGTGGTATTCCCTTCGGAGATAGCTGCCATGCTTGTACAGTGCTTCGGGGATGTTAACAAATGTTCTAATTTATTTGGTGTTGCTTCTGTCCTTTCGAATTTCGCGCACATTTATTCTGCAATAAGGTGTAATTGCACCGATTTAGATGGAATTTAGAATTCAGAAATATTTATTGTAGAAAAAGAAATCAACTTTACAAAATCCACAGTATTGCGAGGTCTATGAAGTGAAAACATAATCATTCCAGATTTACAAGGGGCCTGTCACTGCGCGTGGTTTGAGGTGTATTCATGAAGATTTCAATTAAAAACCACAACAAATTCTGTGCGCATGATTTGTTTCACTAAGGTTTTTTAAAAGTAAAACTGATTCGGGTCAAAAGTAATTACGGCGGCTATCCAAGCTAGAATGTATGATTTTCGGTGTAATGAATTTTAAAGGTTAACAGGAGGACTCCGTATGCATCGCTGAGTAAGATATTGTATTTCGAATTTTTTAATTCACTTGTGGAATGTCAAATTCTTGTACCAAGCGACCCACACGGTTGCACGATAATAAATCCTTGCGTACACATGGTGTCCATGCTTGAATTGAACATATATATTAATTGAATATATATTGACAATATACAACCGAAGCATTTTTTTAATTTTGCTCTGACAATTTTGGTCATATCTTCGCCGAATCTGCTCGAATTTATCGCATTCCAAGAATTATGTGTTAATTTCGATCATAGCTATCAGAATTTATTTGTTTGTTCTTGTCAACCGATCCACAGCAAAGTTACCTTTTCGACGTAAATATCTCAGTTTGCTTACAAGCAAACATTTTCCCGCCGCTTTGCTATCATAACAAGGTTCGCGTTGAGCTACGCATTTTGATACCGATTCTGTGTTCTAACTTGTGTGGTTAACGAGTTATAGTGGATTATTTGCTAAATGACGAAATCACGAGTTCCAAAGCAGCCACAACGACCAGTAGACCAAACGCCCATCACTTAGCCGAACAACCCACTTCAGGCTACTAACGTGACCGCATCACGAGATGCAACACAAACAAAAATCGATCGATCAAGCTGTGATGGCGAGGATTGTTCACCCGACAGCGAGATGGAACCAACTTGACCTCTGGATCCGCCGAACGCAACAATAGTCAAGGCCGGCACAGCTGATAGAACGTAACTCGACACGCAGAATTATCCCGAGGTCACGTGCAAAGCGCGTGAACAACCGGTGACTCCCAAGGCGAGTCAAGTTTTCTGGGTATGGGTAAGATCCACGATAAATGTGACCGCAATTTAGCCCATGATACCATAGCAATAATAAATAATGGAAAGGTTCCAGGCACCTGCTATGTCTGTGTTCGTTGCAGAGCTAAATCATTGCACAATGTCAATACTTTTGAATCCAAAATAGAAAATAGAATGGCCAGTTTCTAGTTGAGCCTTCGACGTGTGGAGGAAATATTGGTAAATCTTGTGAGTCCGCGAGTGATCACTGACGTAGACCATCTTATCAATACAACGATTTCGGAAACACCACTGAAGGAAGCTGAGACTAAGGCTATTGATGTGACAAAAAAGGAAAAAAGCAGGGTTACTCCCGTTTTGGAATCAGCTAAAACGAACACGGCCGTAGGAGATTCATACAGAGAAGTATTGTTATGGTCGACCTCAGCTGTGCACTCCAAAGCTGCTGCACCCGACTTACGAAGTAAAACCCAAATTGGCTTGAATATGCAATAATAACTCCCCATACGCACTAAGCGTGTTATGTACGAACGTAAGCGAGTCCCAAGAAAGCCTGTTTGATAGCAAACAGAAACACGTCCCCGAGAAATGGTCGCAACTTTGCCACCTAAAGCAAATAGAAAATGTAATCCCTGACAAAGTGACTCGTCAAACTTGCTAGTCAACTTCAGTTCATGTTGGTTAACCTTGCTTGCTAAAGGTTACACTGAATTACGAGGCTGATATCGAGAACGTACTGCTGAATGCGTATCGACTCAAGACAGATCCCGATTCAAACTGCCACATATATCCCGATGTACCATGGTGGGAAAGGAAGGGTAGCTTGATCGCAAGGGAAAAACAGTATCACGAAGTATTGTTCTACTTGGTGTACCAGAAAATTCCTCTCGAGCATCGATTCAGGAAACCATAAAGCACGACGTCAAACAGTGGCGCTACAATGCATGTTCTCTTGATATTTCTAATGGTGTTGTTGTGGACACTTG
>JACCGJ010016496.1:0-10315 GCA_013407085.1 Atriophallophorus winterbourni | reverse complement strand
TTGTTTCACATTGGGAATCAACTGTATGCCTGTCAATCTTATATGTTTAACGTGTTTTTAATAAAAAACGAAAAATTTCATTTATTCATGAAACGAGGAAAACCTTCACGCCTGATAACACTCAAATTTTACTCGTACGACTGTCAATTCTCATTGGCTGACAGAAATACATACGCCGCACGTAATGTCTACCCTTAACTTCTCGGGTTTCTGTAGTAAATCACTTCGAACACACACACGCATCACCTGATTGGTTGATGTGCCCTCTCGGGTTTCTACAGGAGGCAACAGTGTAAATAACGCAAACGCCCAAAAGGGCAAATCAAGAATTCACGAACGATACCTTTTCTAGAACCAGTGTTTCATGTATTGGTAAAAGACTTTCGAGGCCGGTAATGATACTCTATAGCATGTGTCTAAAATTACCTGACACACCTTCGGGTCTGATCGTGCATATACAATCCACCGAGGGGGATGCAAACAGAAATGGCATTTTTACTGTGTGAAGCGAGGACTAAGTTGTTCAAGCAAGTGGAAATGGTGAGATGGAAAGTCGGCTTCCCATGCCATTTAACAGCAAGAGTTATATGAAGTCCCACCCTGCCATCTTTTTACTATTGACTGGTGTATGGCGGTCAAGAACGTCGGTAACGGTTATATATATATTATGTCAACTGAAGTGTCTCGTTGAAAAGCACTACTTTATGAATTAGATCCTCACCAGCGACAGCATTACGCCAATAGAGGATTCTACTATGGAAAGTTGCGATACGTATCCGATGGTGCCAACTAACTCCAGTGAAGAAAACGGCTCCTACTATCCACTATCGCTTGGGGAGAAGTATCGAAACCGCATTCACTAAGGAACTGTATGCAACACATTCGTGTGTTTGCACAATTGCTAAGTGACAAGGAAAGCTACTTATCATGAAAGGAAGTGAAACCCGCAAGATTGTTTGTTGGTTACATATGGCAAGTCATCATCATCATCATGAAGTCTGGAGCCAGACAAAGTGCCAAGCAATGTGAAGCAGGAAAAGCAGATAAGCAAGCGCGTGGGAAAGGGAAAGCAGGCAAGCGGAATACGCAAAAGCAAATGCACAAAAAGCAGCTTGTTTTTGTAGTTTCACTGCATGCGATTTTTGGTTTTTTTGTTTTGTTTTTTGTTTTTATGTAAATTAATACCGGATATGCCAAGTAGACATCAGCCAAGGGAAGCCAACAACAAAGCTGAACTTTACGCCTTATCTGAAAGCAATCGTAATTTTGTTGGGCATAGCTGGCCACATGTGCACCATACAGTCTAAATTTCGCACTTAGAAGGTCAGATCGAAATCAGAACAAGCAATACCTACATTATAAAATCACAAGCCTGATCCAAGCAGTGTGGCAGTCATAGACTGCGCGTGGGATAACACAATGTCAGATTGCGCGAGCCTAGACAGATGCTTGGCTTTAAATACAAGCGATAGTTTGATTCCGACGTACATCCCAATGCAGCTCACTACCGGTGGCCGGAGTTAGATGCACAGTACAAAAGCAATGGATCACTGCACATCAATGCTCTTCGTTGGCGGCGCTCAATCAATACACAATTAATAAACTGACCAATGAATCTTTGAGGACGGTTGTTAGACAATAGTAAAAACGACTAATGAAAACGTAACATACGATTATTCACGTGGTTAATAAATAATCCCTTGAATTTTGGAATGAAGCGACGAAGAGCGAGAAGATCTGAATTAGTGCAACTGGAATCAAACACCTTTTGGTATAACGCGATTTCATTCGGCCCTTTTGGATGGCATTGAAGAGGTTTGAAGACGACACGTTGGTCATGGGAGCAGAGCACTGCGAAAGCAAAGGAATGAAAACGGATATGTAAAAAATAGAAGAACATGGAAGATGAAAACCTAAAACGACGCGGGAAAAAGATAGAATCGCTTAGCCATATTTGTGAATACGATGGAGAGCCTATAAGTGGACGGGTTGAAGTTTAAGGATAATTTCATAACGCAACAAAATACAAAACCCCGATTTCGTAATTGCAAATGACACAGGTGTCTCATATCACAGGTCCAGAGCCAGGCGAAATGTCAAGCAACGTGAAGCAAGAAAAGCAGACAAGTAAACACGTACGAAAAGCCGACAAGCAGGAATGTGCAAGCGCGTGTCATCATCATCATCATCATCATCGTCATCATGAAGCACAAGTCTGGAGCAAGACAAAGTGCCAAGCAATATGAAGCAGAAAAGGCAGATAAGCAAGCGCGTGAAAAAGAGAAAGCCGGCAAGCGGAATATGTAACAGCAAATGCGCAAAAAGCAGATTATTTTTTGTAGTTTCACTGCATGTGATTTTGTGATTTTTTGTTTTGTTTGGGTTATTGTTCATCAAATGTAATATAATGTAATGTAATAATAGTATACCGGATACCAGTGACTTCTGCTTGCAGCCATATCTCGTAAGGTTTCCAGCCAACTATTAGGTGGAGCTTTTGGACCCCACCCATGCAAACGAATACGCCCAACTGATCCTGGCCCTACAGTGAGTTTCTTCATCCCAACGCGCCACGTCATGGACTGACCACCCGATCGTTTCTCCCAGGCTCTGCGAATAATGCCCGGTACGGTAAATGGTAAGTAGGCATTCTTAAAACATGTCCCAACCATCACAAGCGACCAAGCATCAGCATTTCTCTCAGTCCGTGACCACCTGGTCCAGACACCCGCTTGCAGACATCTATAAAACGATGCTGTTGCTAAATGCGACCAATCCTACGTAAGTAACGGGTATCAAAAACAGAAAGCCGACGGACATCTTCCGTTCGGATAGACCAGGTTTCGCAGCCATAAAGTAGTGTAGCACAAACCACTGCGTTGTACGCTAGGCCTTTAGTATGGAGTGAAACATCGCGTCGACGCCACAAAAGGCGAAGGTTAGCAAACGCTGCACCCGCTTTGCGAACACGATGTGAGATCTCGTCCTCGACACAACCGCCAGCAGATACAACTGCCAAAGTAAACAAAGCTGTCGACCAGATCAAGATTGACATCGCACACAGTTATGTTTGGAAGAGAGCCGCTCCAATCCTGGGTAAGCACGTGTAAAGGGGTCCTATAGGCTTATCGTAGGGGAATTTTTAATACGATAACGATGGTGGTGGTGCTGGTGATCACATGAATATGTATGTATAAAGACACAAGCCTGATCCAGGCAAAATGCCGCACATTCATAGACTGCAAGTGGGCTAAGATGCTGTCAGGTTGCCCAGGCCTAGACAGATATGAGAAAAATAGAAATGGTAGTGAGACTCCAGCCTGTTTCAGCACAAAGCTCGCCACCGGTGGCCAATCAATTTTAGCGCGGTGTTAGACGCACAGCATAGAACTGCTGTATGATATATATATAAATGAATCTAGTCTATCACTGATACAGAAACTTTACTTAAAGTAAGACAACGTGGTCTTAAGAAAGGTAAGATATACGTTCTTTAGCATTTCATGTTTTGGAAATACACTAGGCTAGAAGATGCGATGCCATATGATTTCTCAAGTATATTGAGCACGAGCCGGAAGGAGAATATGACGCTGGGGTAAGACCAGGGATCGTGCGAAAAAACAGTAGCGCTATTAATTCTGTATGTGGTTGCTGTATATGTGCGGATTAAATGTAGCTCTGATTTTGAAAAGGATGAGTTCATCGGGAAAATCACAAGAACTCATTAAAGTTAGGTCCGAGAATCACGTCGTGCGGAAGTGAGTATTGTTTGAGTTGAAGATTTACTATCGATTTTCACTAAAATGAAAATGGTAAAAGTTTACTTAGCAGCTTTTGTTCATAGCACAAGCTTTATGTTGCCAGCATTACTTTACGCTATATGGAACGCCAATTCCACTGTTTTTTTTCTATTTCTTATGTCATATCTGTCAGGGCCTAGGCAACCTGACAGTAACTCAGCCCTCGTGCAGTCTCTGACTGTGCGGCACTTTGCCTGGATCAGGCTTGTGCTTTCACATCATTCCAGATCAATACAGCTACCGGTAGCACGTAGTAAGGCTTCACTGTTATACAGGAAGTAGACGGTTTCTCAGTTTAAAATATAAGGCGATGAGCATATTTTGTAAATTTTGAATTTCGCAGGATACAGAGTAATTTTCCTTATATACGATTAGTTTATTGCTAGACACTTACCGTGGTAATGAACAAACAAATTAATATACTATTCCAAACAATTAGATGGATGAAATTGATTAATTGAAAACCCTGATCCAGCCAAAGTTATGCGGTCAAAGATTAAACGTTGGCTAACCTACTGCCAGGTTACCCAGGCCGACAGATAAGAGGGAAAATGACAGTGAGACTCTAGTGTTTTCCACATTCAGCTTGGATCAGGCTTGTGCTTTCATGCCATACCATACTACATAACTACACCCCATCAGATAAAGTTAATCTACAGGCACGCTGGAAAATTACTAGAAGCATCGCTTTTTCATGCGCGCGACACATTGGGTGACGGATGCTACCTAGTGGCGTTCGACAATAACATTCTGGAAGCTGAGCTAGCTATATCCATGTAAAATAGAAAATGAGACAGCTGTTAGCACGGCAAAACGTTCACGAAACTTGACTGAATGTTCCATTCGAGTTGTAGGCACCTTATTACAGTTTGTTTATGCTTACACTTTTAAAGATTCCGTAGCTATTTGAATCCAACCCTTACCCGTGTTTACGATGTTAATTTTTCATGGATGTATAGTAGTTAAGCACCCGGAATATGCTACAGGTGTAATGTTGTCTTTAATGATGATGAAAATGGTTTAATGCATAAAAAATAAATTGATCCAGGCAAAGTGGTGTGCAGTTAAAAGCTGTACGTGTTAACAAGCTGTCAGATTTTCAAGAGTTAGACAAAAATGACGGAAAATGGCATTGAGACTCCAGTTTGTTTCCATTGAAAAATCAATTTAGCAAGTTTTCCTGCACAGCACTGAAATAACGCAAAACAGAATAAACAGAATATTTCTTCATCAATTAAATTTTTGAGAGTTAAACTTACATAAATTATTAATCCCATTGCATAGTAAACAAAATATGTTCAATAATCTAGTAATATATAAAATCTCACCACCAGATTTATCGCCGAAAGAGCCATGACCACTAACTTGATTGGGAAACGCGATGACATTTGAAGGCAAAATTTGGTACTTCCGAAAAAGTGAGGATTCAATGGCTGTAGATGAACAGCCTGACATACTCCAGGTGAAATGTGTTAAGGTAATGAAGCATAGCGAGCACCTCAAATAACCCGCCAAACATATTGAGTTCAGTTCAGTTCAGTTCAGTTTGCACAGGACAGTATGTGGCAAACAAGCCAATCGAGCGTCCAGAATTTCTTTCGGTGGAAAGCCGCAGAGAAGCACCCACCACTGCCAAAACGTATATTCTTTTTGTCTGTTTGAAATCTTCGCCGATCGCGAAGCCAAGAGATTATCCGGGTTGAACTTAGGAAGCACCGCGTTAAAGCCGATGCTGGAAAAAGAAAAAGCAGTTTCTCTTCGCCAGCACGGTGATAGGTTAGCTGAAGTAGCATTGTGTATAATGAAAATTAAAAAACACAGAGAACTCTAACCCTCACTATATTTACGGGATAACGCTAAAAAAATGAAAAACCTAAGCTTGTAAAGCAATTAAGGCGAGTATTCAGGAAACAACTTACCCCAGTTGCGGTCAAACCCCTGCTTAAAACTAGACACGGTACTGCAGGATATAAGTTCTTCTGGAAGAATGTTCCAGAAGTTAACAACCCTAAGGCTGAAAAAGTGTTTCCTGGAGTCTAGCCTACATCGTTTCTTAGCAATTTTAAGGGAGTGGCCCCGGGTGCCCAGCTCGGGACTTAAGGTAAAGAAGTCGTTCATTTGCACGCCACTCAAACCCTTCAAGATCTTAAAGGTTTCTATTAAGTCACCTCTTAAACGACGGCGCCTAAGGGAGGAAAGATCGAGAGACATTAGGCGCACAGCGTACGGTTTCCCTCGCTGACCTTCAATCATGCGAGTTGCGAGGCGCTGTACACTTTCAAGTCGAAGGATGTCCTTTTTGTAGTGAGGACACCACGCCTGAACACAGTATTCAAGATGCGGCCGAACTAATGCCTTGCACAGTGGCAGGAATACATCGGGTTTTCTGCTCGATAGCACTGATTTCAGCCGAAAAAGTACCTTGCGTGCACGCTGAGCCGCAGCGGCACATTGGTCCTCCCATTTCAAGTCAGCCCTAACCAGTACACCCAAATCCTTAACACACTGTGTGGCGTTAACACTGAGGGAATTCCCCGCCACCTGGACCGAAATCTTATCAACCAGTGTTGACAAGAGTTGGCTCTTATTTAGGTTCAGTGGGAGATCCCACTGGTATGACCAGTTTATGACCCGCTCAAGGTCGTGCATCAAGGTATCTTCATCCGTTGATCCGATGAATTTCACATCATCCGCGAAAATGAAGCATGGGCACTTCAATTCAGAGGACAAGTCATCGATGAAAATCAGGAATAGAAGAGGGCCAAGTACCGAACCTTGGGGTACACCACTGATCACGTCGGTTTGATTCGACAGCGTACATCCTACTCTCACTCGGAATGTCCTACCTGTAAGGAAGGCCTTTATCCAAGCAAGTAGACTACCACGTATGCCTTTGGCTGCTAGCTTAATCTCTAGAAGGCGGTGATTTACGGAATCGAAAGCCTTACTGAAGTCTAGGTAGAGGGCTTCGACAGGCTTCCCTTCATCCATCCTTTTAGTGGCAGTATTGAGAAAGCTAAGGAGGTTAGTCAGACAGGATCTACCCTTAAGAAATCCATGCTGAGTTACACTCAACAGAGAATGCCGACAAAGATGCTGACAGATTTTATCACGCAGCAGTTTTTCCATTACTTTCGAGACGGTGCTGGTCAGGCTGACCGGTCTATAGTTACCAACAGTTGACCTGCAACCGCCTTTGTGTATTGGCACGACTATGGCTTCCCTCCACTTACTGGGAACAACTCCTAGTTGCAGGCATGAATTAAAGAGCTGGCAAAACGGTTCGGCAAGCACTGAGGCAAGATTTTAAGCATAATTGAGTAGATGCCGTCCGGTCCCTCAGATTTGTTGACCCGAACATGGATAAGTGCGTCAAACACCTCAGCCTCATTGAAGGACAACTCATCTAATACATGGACACCAGGTGTCAGGTTAAGCAGACCTGACGGTGCGTTTGAAGAATTATCCCGTCGTTGAACGCTACTGAAAAACCCTGAGAAGGCAGTCGCCTTAGACAGGTCGGTATCGGCAACTTTTCCGTCCTCCAGTTTCAAATCCCCTATGTTTTCCCTAGTTTTTCCTTTTGACTGTGCGTAGCTATAAAACCTTTTCGGGTTGGATTTAGCATCCCTAGCTAGAGATAACTCAAAATGCTGTTTGAGCACACGTTGTAATTTAACACAGGCATTCCGAGCGGTTTTGTAGCGGGCCCAAGAACCCGAAGTAAGGGATAGCTTATATTGCCGCCATAGACGATCCCGTTTGCGGGTAGACCTACGGACTCGAGGAGACCACCAGGGTGGCCTTCGATGCCTTCTCACACACTGCAGCGGAGCGTGTTTGTCTTGTAACTCGTTTAGATACTTAGAAATTCTATCCCAGTTTTCATTTACATTCGAATCGCTAGATAACTGAAGGGAAGATTTTGAAGACTGCAAGAGTAAACCCCAGTCTACACGCCTAAAATTGCGTCTAGGACGAGAGAAAGGTTTGCGAAAACGCAATATTGCTTCGAAGCTTATCATTACGTGATCACTTTTGCCGAGCGGCGGCAGGTACTTTAAATGACTAATGGCTTCTAGCTGGGACGACAATACCAAGTCAAGAGTGGATGGAGTGCATCCATGGCGAAACCTTGTAGGATCATTGACATGCTGGTGGAGCGCATGATTATGGAGCCATTCGAGAAAGGTGTTAGATTGCTGGGTGACTGGACCAATGGGGACAGGCCAATCTATGTCTGGGAGGTTGAAATCACCCAAGATAAGTACACTGTGAGCTGAGTGAAACAAACCGTCGAGTGTCTCAATAAGCTGTGTAAACTCCTGTATGGATGCACTGGGAGTGACGTAGACACAAGAAATTGCGAGCGATGACTTGTAGCAAGTCAGGATACTCGTAACAACTTGGACGTTTTCAATGGCTAGAGATATCCCTGTACCCATGTTGTGCAAACCATACTCCAAGAGCAGTGCAACGCCACCGCCTCTCCTATCGCCCGGCCCATCGCATCTTATGACGAGATACTGTTCACTGATGTTTACCGGCACCTCATCAATCGCAGACAGCCAGGTCTCAGAAAGCGCAATAACCCTTGGGTGTAACTGAGCCACGCAGAGAGAAAGTTCAGCCACTTATTCCTGATGCTGCATACATTTGCATACAATACTTGGGCACTGGTTATTCGTGCTTCTGAAACTAGTCCTGTTTGGCCCTCGGTCGAAGCACCCGAGGGAGCTGCACGTTTTTTGGCGTGCTACTTAGAGCAGGGGCATCAGTTTCGGCAGCCTCTTGCGTTAACGTAACGGACCGTTGCCTGACAATTGAGACCGCATCCATAGAAGAGAAGCAACTACTGGAGTCATCGTCTCGGGTGCCATCGTCAATTGCGCTAAGACAATCAACGTCATCTGGGCCGGACAAAAAGACTAGTGGCAAAGTGCTGTCCGGTATGCCCGTCTGTGACTGAATAGCGTTTTGCGCTGCATCCGGGTTAAGAATGACCGATGTTCTCATTGCTAAGTTTCTCCTATTGGAATCAGAATCATTTTGCCGAATCCGGGACGGAGGGTTGTCGGGCTTTACCTGAAGTTTATCTAGCGTTGAGTTTGCGATATACTCAGCCCTAGCCAGGAATGCATCCCGATCCGCCTGATAATTAAATTCAACCAGGATTGGTCGAGGGCAGTTACCCATCCTCCACCTTCCTACTCGGTGGATTCGCACTGTGGAAGTAAAAGGCTTTATATCCACCATTCGGAGAAGATCGTTTATACACCTACGATCAAGATCTCTGCGAGACTTAGATTCCTTATTATATGGTTCCGCACGATTAAAAACTAGTACATTCCTAGTTCTAGATTTCGGAGCAGAGGAATTGCTGTGCAGTGATTCGATTTGCTGACGCAAACCATTTAATTCCTGAATAATTTGCTCCAGCATAGGCGAACCGGCATCAATTGCACAGGAAGGTAAGTGGCGAACGAGCCAATTGAGCGTCCAGAATTTCTTTCGGTGGAAACCTGCAGAGAAGCTATCACCACTGTCAAAGCGTTTATTCTTATTGTGATTTGGATATCCTCGACGATCGCGGTGCTAAGGGATTATCCGGGTTGTATTTAGGAAGAACCTCGTTATGAATGATGCTGGAAAGATAGGAATACATTTCTCTTCACCAACACCGAGAGAGGTCAGCTAAAGAAGAGTAGTGTATTAAACAAACAGAACTTTAGCATTTACTTACTTAACAAACAACGCTAAAAATGGTGAACAACCTAATCTTGCATAAAAATTAGGGGGAGAATTCAGGAAAAAGCTTACCCCAGATGCGGTCCAAACCCTGCTTAAAACTTACGACAGAACTGCAGAATATAAGTTCTTCTGGAAGCCGGTTCCAGAAATTTACCACCCTGATGCTGAAAAAGTTTTTCCTGGAGTCTAGTCTACATCGCTCCTTAGCAAGTTTGAGTGAATGGCCCCGGGTACCCAGCTCAGGACTTAAGGCAAAGAAGTCGGTCATGCTAACGCCACTTAACCCCTTCAAGATCTTAAAGGTTTCAATTAAGGCACCTCTCAAACGACGGCGCGTAAGTGAAAAAAGATCTAGGGACTTTAGGCGTGCAGCGTAAGGTTTCCCTCGCTGACCCTCAATCATGCGAGTTGCGAGACGCTGTACGCTTTCGAGTTGAACGATATCCTTCTTGTAGTAAGGGCACCACGCCTGGACACAATATTCTAAATGCGGCCGAACTAATGCCTTGTAAAGGGGCAGGAATACATCGGGTCTACTGCTGGATAACACGGACCTCAGCCGAAAGAAAACTTTGCGAGCACGTT
Organism: Atriophallophorus winterbourni; assembly: GCA_013407085.1. NCBI lineage: Eukaryota > Metazoa > Platyhelminthes > Trematoda > Plagiorchiida > Microphallidae > Atriophallophorus > Atriophallophorus winterbourni. Next base: position 179 of record JACCGJ010016496.1, on the reverse strand, counting down.
GAGCTGCAGCGGCGCATTGGTCCTCCCATTTGAAGTCAGTCCTAACTAGTACTCCTGAATCCTTAACACGCTGTGTGGCGTTAACAATGAGAGAATTGCCCGACACCTGAACTGAAATCTTATCAACCAGTGCTGACAAGAGTTGGCTCTTATTAAGGTTAAGTGGGAGGTCCCACTGG